>JAVTVY010000022.1:0-32784 GCA_036873755.1 Hanleya hanleyi
CCTGTGAACCCAGGTCGGAGCAGGGAGATGCATGTAAATATGTATGTATTTAGAGGCTGAAGAAAATGTTACATCTTACAGACAATTTATAACGGAGAATATATTTTTATACTGTCGGAACAGATGATCGAAACATAGTTCAACTATGCTAAAAATGTGACTCGATTGAGTATTTTCTGTTGCTCTCGGTATTTCATTCAACTTTTGCGGACAGAACCGAACAAGCTCGAAACTTTGTCGAATCAACATACATGCGGGAAAATACGGTGCTATGATAACATACACTTTTGCGAAATTTGATTAATATAATCTGCTCAGAGATATTGTTTGACCCAATCAACTTAGTGACGCTTGAAAATATAGAAATTCTATTTAAATCTCATCAATAGTAGGCCCCTATATGAGATAAAAACGAGTGAGAACTGGTTAGCCTGGTGCCCTGATTATGGAGGTGCTTGTTACCCTATACCATAATGTTCGGGAACCAGATTATAAATGATACTAGTCAATGCGCATGCTCACAAGGATCACGTGGGAGAAAATGGAGGGCGGTTTGATTTTCTTCGAGAAGGCTTGTTTCAAACTTTGCGAAATCGTGTCGATTTAGCCCACTATAGTCACACATATTTGTAAGTATTATCTTCATTAGATAGGAGTGCAACTACCTCGAACACGTCACTGTTAAAAATGTGCTCCAAAATGTTCAGCTCGCATAAAACTGGGAGTTCATTCAATGAATGCGAATCCAAAATGGCGGCATAAATTTGTTCAGTGATAGCTTTGCTCAGTTCAATGCAGTACTTATAGTGAATTTTAGTACGCAGTGGAATAGGAATAGTTAAAAACGCCCAGCCACTTGGAACGTTTGGGATATTTTGAGGTACTATTTACCCTTACTATTTACCCATATAATTTTACTAATATGAAAACAGAATTATATGATGTTTAAAAAGAGCCGGGCTGGACTGGATGATCGGTTCTTGTAGGTTCTCTTCAACCCTTACGACTTAGTTTCGTGGGTATATGACGGCTTATTTTCGTGGCTATATGAGACAGATTGACTGATAAATTGTTTGCCACTTAGTTAAATGTGATTTATTTATTTTCCAGTTGTATGATGCTGATTTTGAAGAGTTCATGGACATCGAGCACCACGAGGAGATACCGGAAAAGTTCGAAATCCAGATATTACAGCATACGACAACAGATTGAGCATTTCACAATGTCCCAGAGCGTACTGATAAGAAGGTATCAACGATTCGTGTTCTCCTGTTTGGGGTGAATCACTGTTATTCACAGACCATGAAAATATAATAATTAATTATGGCAGAACTAATGAAATAACCTAGTATTGTGAAATCTGACCGGAACCTTTGCTAATTTTAATAAGTCTTATAATTATTATTCACTTCTGGTTTTGTAGCTACACTGTGATCAATCGTTCCAGTTCAATGAATATGTGGATACATGTATATTTGATTCACCCTGTTTCTATGCAGACTACGCAGGATATAGCCAGTTACTTATGTGCGTCTTTAAATCGCAGTTGAAAAATTAATACTTTTCCCCATTTCAGGAGAGCACAGGCACTGGTCCAAGTGACACCGTGGAAATGCATTTTCAACATGAACTATCAACTATGTAAGTCAACTTTCTTACAGTCTGATTACCGTAGTTTTGTTTCTTTTCCAAAGAATGTAAATTTTGATTCAGTTACATGAGCTGGGTTCGACGGGTGTCACTAAATAAGAGACCGATACAGACCGATAATTATAAAGGACAGACCTATACTAGATTATACGGCCTCTAGAAGACATAATTGGTAGTTTGTGGTATTTTCTTGTGAAAACAGCTGTTGAAAGCGTAAAACGGTGTGGCAATCAGCTTCCCGCTAGGCCCTACGGGAAGCGGCATACGGCCGATTCGCCCACCTGTGTCGTCTAGCACCTTCCACGCACTCCCAGCGAACCGGTTCGGCAGGTGTGTTTATGCAAGAGCAGTAGTTACTGCGACAGATTCCACGAATTGGAACAAAGAGCTCGCTTTTCATGAGCATCAGTGATACCATTATTAATATTAATATAATTAATATTATTAATATATTAGTATTATTATTAATATGACCCAATATTGTATGAAATTTATCAGACACGAAATGACAAATTACGGTACATGAAGTGACAGAAGGCAATAAAAATCTATATTTATGGGCGGAGAATGGCATATTTCTATTTCACAGTTCGGGCAGTAACAGTAAGAAAAAAAAGAAAGTAAAAAACCTGAACAAAAGATCCATCCGTTTCATTCCCACCTACCACCCAGAGATGAAATATATAAGGAAAATCCTGTTGAAATATTGACATTTTATCAAATCATGTGAATCACACACAACGAAAGTCTGGGAAAACCCAGTAATTGCATACAGAAGGAGGAAGAATTTGAAAGAAATGTTAAAGAAATCGAAACAATGAACATTGTGAATTGATACGTTATTTTACTGAAATAACTCGAATAAACCCGAAACACTTGTTTCATTCAACTTTATTTGTGTTCAATATGCTCCTATAATATCAAGTATGTGTAATATATATCAGGAGAATTTGAAGCTGCAGGTCGGGGCGCTGGGCGAGTCTGGCGGGCGAATTGATCGTGCGATTCGGCCGTGCGACGCGCTTCCTATCGTAACGGGCGCAGCTAAATGCGATACCGTTTTGCGCTATAAACGATCGTTTTTTATGAGAAAATCCCACAAAGTACCAATTATGTATTCTCAAAGTCGTAATCAATTATACTTAGGTATCGGTCTGTATGTTTTTAGTACCGGTCTGTATCGGAAGGCAATGAGGGTGCCCGGGTTCGACTACTGTGTTGGGATTGACATTTTAAAACATATATTTACAATTTGTTTCTGTGTATATTCCCAGTTAACAAAAATGGAACTTTAATGCATCAAGTGATGAGTAACATTTACATTGTGGGATTAGTTTATCAGCTGTGGTTCTTACTGATTGTAGGATCGGGCCTAGCAGCAGAACACCTACTCTGGAGGTATGGTAGCACTCCATTTCCAGCTAACACCCTGCTACTGTACTCTCGGTCGAGCCATTGGACTTTGCTCTGCCAGCCTTTGATACAGACGCTACCTGGACACTCGAAAAGCAAAGCAAACAGACCTTCCACAGCTCAAAGTCGGGGAATTATTGATGGCGATTTTTGTTACCTGTTTTACCCTACTCTCTCTGAGAGTTTTTGAGGCTGAGGCACCCCAGAAGATTATGTACAAAAGTATTCCATGAGAGTTGGTGAAAGTTGGAGGCATAAGTGATATGAACATAACGTGCTCAATTTAGGTTGGGTTGGGATGCTTGTAGTTTTAATCGTTTGAACTTTGTGCTTCCAGGGATTGAGAGTGAACTATGATATCAGGGAGGGTTAACATGAAATGACCAATGTAAATGTGCGTTTTGTGATTTCCCTAATAAAATATATCATACATATATTTTGTGTTAATGTTCTTATTGTGTACCTCAACCAAGAGCCATTACTGGATGGTACGAACACCACTAATTCTCACTAAAAGGTGCAAATTAACACCTTTTGAAGGTGTAATTCTCACGAAATGGGTGTGTTTTAACACGCCTGGAAGATGGAATCGTCTCCAGAAGGTGTATTTTAGCACCTCTAGAAGGTTTAGTTTTCGTCAAAAGGTGTAAATAAACACCCAAGAGGGTGTAATCGCGGTCAAAAGGTGTACATTAACACCAATAAAAGGTGTAATTCTTACTAATAAGGTGTATTTTAGCACACCTAGATGATTCAAATTTGCCCAAAAGGTGTGAATTAACACCCAAAGAAGGTGTAATTCAGTTGAGAAGGTGTAAATTAACACCACTGAAAGGTTTAGTTGTGGTCAAAAGGTGTAAATAAACACCCATGGGATGCTGGGTTCCCAACAAAAATTTTATTCAGAAGGTGTGAATGAACACCCATGGAAGGTGTAATGTGAGCAAAAAAGGTGTAACTTAACACCTTTTCGAGAAGGTGTAAATTTACACCTTTTGGAGAGGGTGTTAATTCACACCCAAAAGGGTGTTAGCCCTGGGACAAGCCATTTACACCCCGTAGAGGTGTAATTTACACCTTCTGGGGTAAGAGTGTAGGGGTGATTTTGTATCTAACACCGCCCAAGTCAGTGTTAGGGGCCGTGTGGTCATGTCATTCAATTTCTTCACATGAACAGTCACAATAAAAGTGGAGTTGAGATAAAAATCATCACAGGGGTCCACTTTTGGTTCTTGTGATGTTTTTAGAAATATGCAGTCAGTATATTTGTCGGTGGGGTAATATGACTTGTTGTCATTATACGTGGTCAATTATTAACCAAGAACGGGTCTATATAAAGTTGCCGCTTGCATTTGTTAACTCCATCAGTGTCATGTCGAAATTATGGACATAGAGGAAGAAGATGAATTCAACTTTTCTAGTCTCACCAATGTTGCGATATCTAATAAGAGAAAACCAGTTAATTTGCTAGATGAAATGAATGAATGTTACATGAAATGAAAGGAATGGATTCAGGTCAGAAAGTGTTGAGAGGAGACGAAATGCAGATCCCATCAAACTATTTTCAAACATGATGCATGAAGTGAGACAAAATGCATTGAAGCTACAGAAACCCGTGCCCACCCAACGTGTATAATCCAAAGACCTAATTCGTATAACATCCACATCAAAGAAGAATGTGGATGGTCGAAATTGAAAGTTCATATAAATTAATTCGATAAATATATCTCATTCGAAAATGGATACTTGTCAGTTTCTTTGGTTCGATTCTTGAAGCTAGATATACATCATGGGAACGTTCTATTACACTATGATGCTTAATTGATATTGACAAACAAGAACAAACATTCCAGTGCCTTCCTTTTGTATCAAAGATAAATGAAAAAAAAGTTACGAAAAGAAAGATCCAATATATATGAATTTGTCAATACAATAGTTATATCACTAGCAAGTGTCAGATCCGATATCAATATTCAATAATCAGCCGCAGTCCATAAAGAAATTCCGCTTCAATAATCGCAAGACCTATTTCGTATGACAGTTAACCTCAATTCCAGTGTGTATGAAATAAATACAAGAAAAACAGTTTTCAATGATGTCAGTAAGACATAATGATGTTCTATACATAAACTCCGAAATCACTGATCATTATTCTTTATCCAAATGAATTCCAAGTCGTGTCCAGAGTATCAGTCACGCTCAGAATGCGATGTTCATTTGAACACTATGTGAAACACACATATCTAAACAACCCCCAATCTTAATAAATATCCTATCAATGCTCCCCGATCGTACATGTCGCTATATAAAATATTAAGTATTACAGTTGAATTTGGTGTTCTGAGCGCCCTTACCATGAATATTTAATAGCATTATGACATCATGGTCGCATCTGGACTAGTCCACTTGCAGTCGGGGAGGGGAGATAGGATCACAGTGTCCGTTTACCCTAACGTTTACACCAAAGACCAGTCCATATATCTACCACGTATTATGGTGCCACAATGTCGGGACCGCGGCGTCTAAGTCGACTGAGCCAACCAAAAATTCTCTATCATTAATGTTCCCTTCAAAGCACTATGAATTGTTCTCAGGATTGGTTTTCACTCGAGTTACTGCAATCCTGTTAGATCCTTCAAGCGACATATCCAAATGGGGGAGCAGATATGATTTAATTTTAATTAGATTGAACAGCCTCAGCCGTTATAGCCAAACACAAAAATTAGCTAAAATCCAGTTGCATTGTAAGGCTGTGTTATCTTGACGTCAGTTATTTGCGCATCCCTCTTCTGCCCATTTTTGCAAATATCAGGCCAGTCTCGGCAAACTGAGATGCATATATATATGTGATTAATTGGAGCAATATACAAGAGGTGGTACAAACTGACGTCTGGTGGCTAAAAAGCAACTATATGACTCAACCACAAGCTTTTCTCGACACTTGACATTCAGACCTCAGACCAGAGAATACGGTGGACTTAGCCTTAGTATCTCAGCCGCGCTGTTATAGCAGCTGTTCACGTGAAGAATATGAAGTATCCACACGGCCCCTAGCACCGGCTTGAGCGGATTTAGATACACTAGCTCGGGTGCTGTGATGACAGATCAGCTCACACAAATAACTCGTTTGATCTAAATGATAAAAAATATAACTCGTTTGATTTTAATGGATGAGCATCGAGGACGTCTGATGGCGTAAATGTCTCAGCATGGGGTAAACATGGTAAATGCAAGAATACCCTGAAAAACTAACCTGTAATGCCCGAAGTCGTACCGCTTAAATTTCCCATCAAAATAATAAACCTACACATATTTGTCGACTGACATGTACAGGAGGCGTGCCTCGGAAACTAACAGTCCACCAGCAGATACCTACCATATACACTGGAGCGATATGCAGAAAGGTGGGGAAAATTGACGACGTCTGGCATCTAAAAGGCCACCATGTGACTCGGCTTCCCTCGGCACCTCACATTCAGACCCAAGAATGAGGTGGATTCTCGAACGTAGCCTAAGTATCTCGGCCGCGCTTTTATTGCAGCTGTTCATGTGGAGACTATGAAGTATCCTCACGGCCCCTATACCATCTTAGTTTACCGAGATATCACACCATCCCAACACGGTCCCCATTTCGATTCTACCCATATTTCATTGCAAACAAGATTGAGCAAACAGACAATCTCCAGCAATAAAGTCGTTTCTCATTCATTACAATTAATATTTCCTCCCAATCCCTTGCTGTGATTGTATTAAAGTTACGTATACCCATGCAAAATTCATTATAATCCAAGTTTTCACAATATAACCTGTGAAGACAAGAGACATGAGGAATTCCAACTAAACCCGATTTTTGTGGGACACTCTCAATCAGATTTTGTTGGGTTTTTTTGGTCTTATTTCAGGCCAGATTATACGTTCATAAAGTTAGACCGCGGTTCGCAGTTCGCAGTTCGTTATTCGAGGACCCCAACAATTATTTCTTCAGATATGGAAATCTGTATTTTTTTTATTATGAGTACTTTGAACTCCAAACTCTGCATAGCAAGAGAGAATGTCATGCTCTATATCTTTGCATATTCATATTCCAAATTTGACGCCGGGGGGAGCTTCTAGGGGCGCTGTTATGAGTCGCTGAATGACTGGTCCCGAATAACGAACTGCGAACCGCGGCCTAACTTTATGAACGCCAGATTATTAGTTTGTTACCCACAAAATCATATTAATTTACTTCTATACGACACTTAGTTCAAAGGAAACCTTTTGAAACACTATCCAGATATAAGCGTAACATTTTATAGAAATAAAGAAAGAAAAAAGCAGAACAAGGCGCGATAATCAGACACAAATAAAGGAAAAATACAATTCTAGATTCATGACGTCGTAGCGACGAAACTAAAGCAGTTACCGGAAGTCTGATTACTCTATCTTTCAGGTCGATATCCAAAAGCAATGCGTGGAGCATTTCAGTATGATAAACCGCGAACTAAAGAAAATATGGGAGGGTAATGTCCCCTACCCCCATTTGGATTTAATGGTGTCAGGACCGGATAACATCAATATGAATCCATGCTGAGGTCAAACGGGACTTAGTAGAAAGACGTATCTGGTCTAGAATTAAACGGGAGACATATATCTATCAAGATAATATATCAAATGTCATCAAAAATGAATTACTGCGAAAGAAACAGATAAAATCGGAGAAAATATTCCCCAAAACTCATGAGACAAAGGCTTCTCGAGCTTATGACGTCACTATGACGTGACTATATTAGCCAGAGGAATTTGGACTGTTTTATCTGAAAGGTCATTATTCGGAGGTAAATTTGAGTAAGTTTCAGATCGCGAAGCGCAGGGGTAATAAAAATATGAGGGCTGAATTACCCCTACCCTCATTCCGGTTTTAAATTTTTCAAAACCAATCAGCATCAAACGATTGCATGTAGCAACCTTAGGCACCACCGTAGATATCTACATCAGGTATTTAATTGACCGGGAGATGTTGATCTTCACGAAAAAGAAGTCAAACAAAATCTACGCGGGGGGTGCTACGGAATGACATGTTCTCGCGAGTGGCTCCCGGACTACTTTCCGAATATGCCCATATTTGAAAAAATTAGAAGCCAGCAAAGTATCCTATATTTCATCCCCATATTTTTAACTCAAGTTGTGAGTAGCCGTCATTGTTTTGACTGGAAAGACGCGTATGTGTCCTTTCAGCTAGCACACCAAAGAGACCGTTCTACAGCGTGTTCCCGCTCTTAAGTCGGCTTGTCTGTGAAGCCAGCGAAGCACGCTATAACGCCGTCCGTTCATTGGCTGCCACTTGTTCGAGTAATAACGGTATTGCCCAAATCTGAGCGTGGGGGCTGGAACGGAGTGTACGGAGCAATACAGGCCCCCATTATGGAGGATGGTTTTACCATGTTTTCTCGATACTGGTATTTGTTTTAATGGTCCATGTGTTCAAATTTCAAATAATTCAAATATTATTAAAGGGTGTTGCGCAGTTTAGCGAATTTTGGTCCCCATGAGATGCGCTTGAAAGCCTAAAATAAAAAAAATTACATATGAAAGAAATGTATTTATTGGTATATAAAGCACAATATTATGTTGTTTACTCACAAGGTATTGAATATTATGATTCTCGTACAGCAGGTCCGGGAAGTAGAGTATTTCTGCACAATTTCTATATTTCAGGTGAAAATACCTTCTATTTCTCTCTGTAAACATAAGAAGGTAAGAAAACCTCAACGAGTTTTATACTCCGGGACAAAAAAAAATGTAGCTGTGGATCAAAGGCTGTTTTGATTCTCGTCAATCTTTATATGATTACATCATATCGAGGAGGTACATCTCTGAGAATGGGACTATTCTCCGAAATCACGCATTCGCACGTGCCATGCAGGATAAATATTGACAGATATGTACTCGATCAGACATTTATAATGACTATTACCAATTAAAATGTTTCAATTGTAAATTAAGTTAAATTAAATTTGCCCTTGAAGACCGTATAGGGGCCTACATATGCGTACCTGAGCTGTAGATAATATACCATTGTTTGGAATTGCGAGCGGCGATTTGCAAAAAACGCCTTATTTTAGGAGTAAAATGCACCCACCATACACACGGCTACATCCTTTGTCATTTGAAAGCTTATTTTCTGTACTTTTTTGTTAGACCGGATGTGGTCTTGAAATATGTAGCCGCAAGGTGAAAAATCCATTCAAACGAACCAATATCGAGTCTTATCTTCACGAAAAAAGAAAGGAGTTGGGTTTCCTTCAGTGTTAATAACTTTCATGTGTATGCTGTTTCTTTCAATTTCTTTAATGAACGTGTAAAAGAGAGCTATATCATCAAGCGCCTCCGCTCGAATTTTCTAAAATTTGACGATACATATCGCATGCTGATAGCAAAATACTACAGTAGCGTGCAAGATTGATGACGGTACGTTTCGTACCTTGTTTCTAATTTCGCTTAACCTGGGGCTACGGGCCGTATGAACCTATGTATTTCAAGATTCTCATAGTTTTCATATGAACAGTCACAATCTAAGCGCGACTGAGATACATCATACTCTAGATAACGACTTTACAACGTATATCATATGTATTCAGAATACTGATCACCGATACAGATTTGATATTTTTGGAACACCATGATGTCTTGCTGGCATTATTGAAAACTGTTGATAGCTTCTGTCTTGCAGGAAATCAAAGATTTTCTGTTTTGACTCATTAACATACCCACGTTACTGGCGTGTTTCAAACCTGAATACGGATTTTACCTACGCGTGGTCATATGCTCACATGATCTTGTTCGCTTGTCTTTCGTATAACGATTCTGGCATGATCCGAGACATACATCAGAATAATACCGCTGAGATCCAGACTATAACACCTGATACTAAAGTAGTAAGGATACTCTTCATCAACCATGCGTATACGAATTCCTGGCTCCAGTTAACGATGGGCCTCCATTACGGAAGAGAGAAAACAATAAATTATGACGACTTGGCTCCACTATAAGAAACAGCGCTGTGTAAGAATACACACGAAATGTGTAAATCCGATAAAATCGAATTGAGACTGATATTTTTCAATACCTACAAAAGATCTTCCTGAGTGAAAATTTTATCCTGACGCCTCTGATAATAAAACTGTAATAATTTTGTACAGAACTTGGACCGTATGTACCTTGAAACCACAGAAGACATTAGAAGAAATAGCAATGGTAAACAGCGTACACATGAAATGTGTCAAAGCAGATAAATCTCTGAGATTGGTATGTTTAAATATCTACTGCAGAAATATCTCTAAGAGCGATAATTCTACCCTGACACCCTGAGATTTGCATGTGCGAAACACAGAATAAACGGCGTCCTTTTGTGTGTATGCCATCTCGGAGGGGTTACCTGCTGGAAATAGATTTCGCCAAGGCGGATTTCTGTCTCCTCTGTTCTTTAATGTCTACATACATGAACTCGACATCAAAATGTCTCGGTCCAATTTAGGATGTACTGTAGCCGGAGTCTTCTTTAGCCTCCTATTATACGCTGACGACTTATGTCTTATTAGTCCCTCTTGCCAAGGGCCTTCAGAATCCACTTGATATATGTGATATTTTTGCGACTGACAATAATATTGTCTCAAACACTAAGGAATGTTTATGCATGTGTTTTCGTCCAATAAAGTCCAATGACCTGAAAGCACCCTCTGCTGGCTCACAGCTGAATTACGTTGACAACGCCAAATATCTTGATCATTTATGTCTAGCGATCTCCCTGACAGTTATGATATGTCTGTGTAAACTAGAAAATTATACATTCGCGCCAACATTTTGGCTCGAAAGTTTTATATGTGTTCTCAAGAAGCGAAGAAGCACCTTTCCTCGTCGTGCTTTAGCAGCATCTATTGCGGTCATCTGCGGTATTCGTACTCGTCATGTAATTGGATAAACCTGCGTGTAACATACAACAACGTATTTCATTGGTTAATGCACTTCCCGCACAATTGTAGTGTTACTTACATGTTTGGTATTAACTCTGTAACCAGCTTTGATGAGGTTATTCGACGCCAGATTAATTCTCTACGGGACAGACTTATATCGACAGACAACTTGTTACTTACAACTTTGCGGCTTTCCGATTTGTTCAGGCTTCACGTTTAGTTTGTCATTGGTCTCGCCAAATCTATGTAATGCGCTAGTAATTTGTCTATTGGCTGCCATCTTTGTATTTATTTGTTCATTCTATAGACCATCTGCGTCTGAAATATAGAATTATTATTATTATTATTATATTAAAGAATTCTATCTCGGGACTGTCCTATTGTATTTATGATTAGGCTTGGCCCCTAATGAAAGATATGCCAGGGATATACAGAATTTATACTCCCAAAAATATATTAAACAACTGCTCTGAAGTACATGAGGACATATAGTGATGTTATAATAAAACTCCTATACTCAGGCCGTTGTGGGCTCGGAACATACCAGGAGAGTGTGTATTGACATGTTCTTGTATTGTAGAGATCTGCTTAATGCTGTCAGAAAATTTGATAAATAGTTGATTAAAAACTAATGCTCACAGCACTTTTTCGCCAAATTTGTAACTTTGTGCCACTCTGCGTCATCCCGTATGTTTTGTGGATATTTTAAAACCATCCCCTGTTACCAGTCTAACCTAATTTGTACGTTTGACAAAACAATATACAGCTACGACGTCAAATGACTCTGAATGTCTAAATCGAGGAACTAAATTATTTTTGGTGGCTGACATCTGAGAAACCCGTCCTCTAATGCAGTAGTTAGTATATTTTTACCTAATATCCTATGCTAAATGATGCTCGTTATATTTAGGATTTGAAAGGTAATCGCACCAAATCTTTGTCGAAGTATTTGACCGATGACTAAATTCGACAAAACAACCACTTTGGCCATTTAACAACGAAGTATTTCACTCACAAAAAAAACTGTTGACATAGTTTTTAGTGCATTTGACGCAATTTAATTGTATTTTGGAGATGACCCTCTGTGCGGTCACAGATCAATGCCATCATAATACTTTTTAATATTAGACGATTGAAAAACCTTTGCGCAATCAAATGACACCAACCATTTTGCCATATGCCTGTGAAGATATAGTCGTTTAAAAACGTATACCCCCATTTTAAAAGTAGAAACAGGCAATCCAATGGTTCTTGTATTTCCTATTTTGTCAGTATACGGCAATAGTTTTCACCACCACATCCTACCTCATCCAAAAGAAGTGAGTCTAAGCTTTCAAATGATAACAAGTTTGCATCTGTGTACGGCCCCCCGTACACAGGGGGTGCATTTTGTTCCTAAAAACAGGGTCTCGGCCGCTCGTCTACTAGGGCGGATGTGACATATTACTGGGTCCGTTGATACCAATGCGACCATAACTTCGGCTCATTGGACAAACTCGACTTAAACAGAGCTTGTCCACTCTCGTCAATCGAGTAGGCCAAAAATGCAGCCCAATACAGTCAACCTTCCACCGTATTAACGTTTGATAGCCACGCTACATTTTATTTTCCGAGTTACAGAACTGCTCTCCCAAACATGTTCTCAATGTGCTAATAAGACCTTCAATATCGAGCCACAGCCACGTGTACATCTATTATGCTTAATGCACTTTGGCCGTTCTAAAGTATTCAGTTTCACGCAGAACGGAACTCCGAATATACACATGCATTACCGTTGCCTCCAGGTAAATATTTCCTACATGTAGCTATAGCAAAGCGTACTTCTCAACGTGATCGATCCATATAAGATCATGGTTCACCGTGCAATTATAACACCAGAATTCATATAGACTGGCGATTGTTGACGACAGCAACAGAAAAACGTATGCCTTAGTAAATGAGCTGGACACATCTGGACAAAACTATATTCCCTAATATTCGTGGCCACTATTGACATACCACACCGGATAGCCTGACTTTTCCTCTAAAAAATATGGAAAAATCAGCATACATTCCCCACCATTTTTCTGAATGACAGCTCCTGGGAATAAGGACATGGCGTCTAATGCCATGGCAACCAGGGTTGAGGGGGGTCAAGAAAACCGGGCTAAATTTGTTTCTTTATTAACCTGTGACAATGGTTCTTCCATATTCCTGAGAGTCAAATATTATAGGAATGAATTATAAAATATAGCACAAACCAGTTCACTGCCACTTAGTATAACAGCCAATCAGTGGTCGCCGGAAGTCAACTCCTAATTATTATCGGACCCACTAAATGCAATGGAGGTTTGTGACCTACACCCTAGGGTGCACTCCAGAGATTCTTTCATTCGGCATGGAATAGACTATGGGTCCGTTTTTCGGCCACCAGTTGTCGTAAAACCTTCAACCCAAATCACTTATATGTATATATTTTCTGAAAGAGCACGATGAAACTATTATTTTAAGATATACCACTGCTATGTTATAGAAAATTTAAACTCGAACATTCTTCTCCATGCTTGCTTCATTTTTCCTAGAAAACCCCTTAAAAATGTCGAAAAATGGTCAAATTCGGCTCAATTTCCAGAAAAATCTGTAAGAGCGATTTTAATTAAACTTCTTACACACGTTCCCTGGTCCGGTCTCAACTTAAAAAGGCAAACAAAAGTGGGTGTCAACCTAACCGTTTTTTGTCAGATTTTCTTCCCGTGAATGAGTCCCGATTTTTAGGCACACCCAAGGGGCATAAATGAGGCAGGACAAACTTTACTCCATGATCCCGATCAGCGTGTAGACGAAGCCAGCCCTCGATTTGTACGTACTCGTTTGCAGCGTTGATAATGCTGAATAGGATGGCATTATAGATATAAGCTATTAAGGAGACAAGAAGAATTATGATGTAGCAGAACAAGGGCAGTCTATCGTATTATGAAATTAGAGAGGGGCCATTACTACGAAACTGTGGAGGGCAACCTTAAGGGGCAGGATGTTTTTTACGAAATTAATTATTCACATTTATCGTAATCTCAGAGTGTTTGCGAGTATGGCGGTATACAACACTTGCCAGTTATACATATTATTGTGGGAAATCCGACCGATAACTTTTCCCCTACCCCATCTTTGTTTTGATCACTTTTGCCAATTCTAGCAGGATTTTCGAGAATAAAACTCAAAATTAACCTATTTCTTCTTAATAATGTGCATCCATTCGGCAATATGAAAGCCGTGGTTGCTTTTCCGCTTTCCAATGATAGCAGAAACACGGGAAAATGCAAATAAGAGATGGAACCAAGTCAAATTATTGGTAATTTTCCACTGAATTTCCTCCCAGAAACATGGGAAATACTTCAGAAACTTGAAAAATAATTCGTAAAACCATAATAATATACATCTATTCCATCCTTTATGGACTGTAAATGGGTTCTCTTGTAAAGAAAATTTACACTGGCAAATTGATATCATTTTGATATGACCTAGTTCTGCCATAATATCTACCGAAATCTCATTCCAGGAGATAACTCCTGTATGGAATACAGTATGCAATAACCTCAATAGTATACTAATGGACAAACTGTGGATTATTTCAATCGAACTCCTGGTCTTCTTTCCACCTGCTTCCGAAAATAGCGTTCCAGGTGTAACTTGGCAGTCAAAATTAAACAATCTGGCGTAATGATACATTTCCGCTCCGTAACGGAGTCTACATTAAGATAATGCATAGACTCCACTATTATGCCTTAAAGGGTGCACTCCAGAGATTCTTTCATTCGGCATGGAATAGACTATGGGTCCGTTTTTCGGCCACCAGTTGTCGTAAAACCTTCAACCCAAATTAGGGGTATGAGCACGAATGGAACACAGAATCGGTTATCACTCAGGCTGGAGTTTATTGGGGATTCAAACGAACTTGAATGCGTACCTTATCTGATCTTGACATGCCAAGATCATCTGATCATAGGCAGAGGAAAATCAGACTAACCATTCTAAACACGACACTTATTTTGCAGATCGGTCCGAATCCGCGACATTTCGGAAATATGTTGGAGGTACGACATTTCGGCAGTTACATTTTATTGGTCATATCTCAATAATAAGTATGTATATTTCCTGCCGTTATGTCGCGGGCCGAATTGTCATACCGCCCACATTTTCTCGAAATGTCGCCTGTCAAAATGTCGCGGGCTGAAATGTCGCCTGTCGAAAATTATGTCGCCTGATGAAATGTCCCGACAATGCGAATCGTAAATGCGAGAATACTGGATCATTATTACCAGTTTGCCGCAAGTGTTCGTCGATCAAAATTCTCTTTGATCTGTACGTGTACGTGTGTACGAAATAATTACAATATGTACGAAAATCATTATTACTTAAACAATCTTGCATAACTTTTAGATAAATGCGGAAAAGTATTATACATATGTCGAACGGTTTTGAGAATGAGTATATGAGTGTTGGGAACACGCATTTTGCTTTGCATAAAAAGAGGGCAAACGGATTTAGGATAAAGTTCTGAAGGAGCCCTTTCCTATTTTTCCAAATGTAAAACGAATTAACTGTTTCGTATATGCAAAATAAATTTCTCTCATGAAAAATTAGAGGAAGTACTAATTCGGTATTAATAAATGCAATGTCTCATCATATTTCCACAATAATTAGGAATACCGATCATGGAAACACTTTCCTGGTGTGTGAATGTTTCGGCCTAAACCTGAAAGCCGTTCAACTTCATATATACGCCTGATTCGAAAGTCCGCCGTGTGACATAGGCCTTATCACGATGGACGCTTACGCGAAATAATCCTATCAACACGTCCAGAATTATTTACATGAATCCGTATCGTGTTGAAGTTCTGCAAAATTCGCCGAGGTTTAGTTCAATTTTAATTCGAGTCTGTAGCCGATGGCAGAAGTATTTCGACATGGTCAGCTAAGTTATTACATAAAGAAGAAGCGATCCCAAGACAGAAGCAGGAAATGGTGAACGGGTTAAACAGTGGCGAGCTGGTCACACTCAAAGGCGTCTTGTGTTGATGCTTCGGGCCTTCAATCGGGGACTCGACATCTAGAGGGCCTGTACAGCTTTTGATATGGACACCATAGCATGACCACTTAGACTATACTAACGCATTTTTCATCAGGAGAAGTTAGCATCGGATATCAATTATCAAATGTGGCCTCCTACTGCCTGTTGATCTTCTAGCCGTATTGTGCAACCGTACTGCGGTAGCATTGGGGTAGAGCGCTCGCCTCGCAAGCGACTGTTCATGGCCGATTCACGCTAAAATGTCTGTCTCTCAGCAGTAAGAGGATAGATCAAGGACTGGTTGGCTCGGTGTCAGGATAATGTGACTGGGTCATCGTGATATGACAGAACAATTACTGAAAGAGGCATTAATCCGGATAACTAACTCACTCAATGTTTTCCAATCCTCCCATTGCTCATGATCGTCTCGATATTTTCTGTCAACCAATCAGTCTTTATTTTACTTCATTTTTTGGTACAAAGTGTAACATGAGCTGAGAATGGCTACATTTCATTGACAAAAGAAATACATAAGACTAACTATATAGAAATATGAATAAAGTACAACAAAGTAAATATATATAGTATGTAAAGAATTTAACTTAACCATCGAATTTAATTGTTTTTAAATATCATTAAGTCACAAATTATGACTGAACAGCCGCATCTGTTCACTCCTGTCCGTTTTTTTTTATCAACTTCTTGAACATTTGCAAATAACTATCTGATCCTAATTCATCTGGTAAAGAATTCCACAGTTTGGGTGTGTGGGGGGCCTAATGGTGTATTTGCGCCTAATTGTGTCAGCGCCAAATCGTGTAAAAAATTGCGCCTAATAACGTGTTGCGCCTAACCGTGTAGGAAATTTGCGCTTAATGGTGGAACTACCCATAATCGTGTACGAATTTTGCGCTTAATTGTGGAACTGCACCTAATCGTGTACGGAATTTGCGCCCATTTGTGCAAATGCACCTAATCGTGTAAGGAGGCTGCGTCTAATCATGTAACTGCTCCTAATCATTTGAACCATCTTGCGCCTAATTCTGCGTTGCGACTAATCGTGTAGAAAAATTGCTCCTAATTGTGGAACTGCGCCTATTCGTGTAGGATATTTGCTCCTAATTGTGGAAATGCGCCTATTCGTGTGAGAAATATGCGTCTAATCGTGGAAACGCGCTTATTCGTGGGAATCATTTTGCGCCTAATGATGCGTTGCGCCTAATTTTGTAGAAAATTTACGTCTAACTGTGGAAATGCGCCTAATTGTGTATAGAGACTGCCCCTAAACCTGCACAACGTGAAGACATAAGTAGCATGTAAAGGACGGATAAAGTTAACTTGACCTTCTTTGGTCATTTTTGGGAAGGTAACGGGGAGATCACGTGATAAAGAGGTCAAGGTCACTATAGTTCCGGGTCTTTCGGTCACGTGACCTTTGGGGTATGTATTCCTCCGCGGTGAAGCGGTCGCGGGGAAACAGCCTCGGCGGACAGAATGCAGTCCCAAATACGCGGGAGCCGGAGGAAATTCTCCAGCAATCTTCGCCAATCTTTGGGACATTTTGGGGGCGAGAGGGACCCCTAGTCAACCGATTGGGTCGAGTGTGGTGTCAAAGTGGAGCGCTCGTCCAGGGCGATCAATTCATGGGTGGGTGAATGTAAATTGAGGATTTGTCCCAAAAATATGAAAAGCGGAACACGGACTTTAATAGGGGAAAACAAGGTCCAATAGGACTAATATCGGTCTCCGGCTTATCGGACCTGCCTATCAAGTCATGGGTGGGTGAATGTAAAATGAGGACTTGTCTCCGAAAATATGAAATGCGGAACATGGATTTTATCTCAACAATAGGAGAAGGATTCGAACATTTGCCTCTATAGGGGAAACTGACTGTATGGTATATGGGGGTGGTCATTTTTTGTGGATTTTACTATGGGTTGTGGGGTCTTGTTTTCTTCGTCTCAATGAACCGGAATATCGTCAATACCAGGTGAGCCATTTTTGAGCACCGATATGACTTCAACAATATCAAGCGGAGTACACGGTTTGAACAGAAATTCATTATTATAGTGTTGGTCAAGAGAAGTTGTGAAGTCGGTTTGGGTGTTTGGGATTTTCGAGGCAAGATCGGAAGCAACTGAGGAAAAGTAGTCATTGAGGTGGGTGGCAATTTCTGCAGGATCAGTAATATCCTTGCCATTGGAGGTGAATACATGGGGGAGAGAGCTAGATTTCTTACGGTTCAATAACCCATTTATAATTTTCCATGTTTCCATAATATTATTGAAGGAGTCGTTGAATTTTTGTTCATAATATCTGTTCTTGGCTGATCTGAGAGTATGATTCAGTTTGTTTTGGTATAGTTTGTATTCACGAGTTGTATGATAACCTTTGTTCGAGACATGTAGCCTGTATAATCTGTTTTTTTCCTGAATTGAGCGAAGGATACATGGGGTTATCCATGGTTTAGATATTGAAACTTTATGAGTACTTGCATGTTTTGTTATTATAGGAAAGCATTCGTTATAAATACCGTTGAAATTATCTAGAAAGCTGTCCATAGCGCTATTAGCGTCATAGGCATTAGTAATGTTTTGCCAGTCCATGTCTCTCATCTTTTCGGAGAAACGTGTTTTTTGGTCGAGGCTTATTTTACGCGATTTGAAACTGTTTATTGGATGTTTGGCTGTGGGTAGAGAACAACTAGTTGTGTGGAAGATAGGGAAATGATCACTAATGTCGGAGAGTATGATACCGGAACCAATGTCATCTTCATGGAAATTAGTGAAAATGTTGTCTATTAATGTGGCAGAGTGGGATTTATCTCGGGTGGGTTTGGTGATTTTAGGGAAAAAATAAAATGATTTCATAATCTCGAAAAACTCCTTAGCAGAACCATGGTTCTCGGTTTTGAAAAGATCAATGTTAAAATCGGTCAGAATTTCCGAATTCTTTATTTAAGCAATTTCTGCGCAAAAACAGCTTGATAAATTAGTAAATATTAATGTGATGTGAAATAAAATAGTTTTTGCCCACTTTTCATCGCAGAAAAGCAGAAATTTTGAAGAAATATGACAAAAACATCACTTTTCTGGGACCCCACATGGCCGCCATCTTGAATTTGCCCATGATCCTTTCCTCGGTGGTCACGCAAATAGGCTCAAAATGACCCCAATATGATAAACTATAAAGTCACGAAGTTTCAGCTCTCTATTTTTTGTCGTTCCGGAGATAGCGCAGAAAGTTTGGTAGGGCGGCGATTTCGCCCCCCCCCCGCAGGCCAGGTAGGGTTAACGCCCAGGATGTAGACCGGTGAGAGAACAACAACAACAACAAGGATGACAGGACAACCATTTTATTATCCCCTCTAGTACATCAAACCCAAACTGGGTGAGCTGCGTTGCGTATGTTTACAATACAAGTAGCCTCTTGTCCAATCAGAGGCCGTCATTTGGCGCTGCATTTGTCATATTCGTTCTTGGCCGTTAGATGTATTCTCGGCTGCTCTTGTCCAATCAGAAGTCCCCATTTCAGAAAGTTCCATGTTCGCTCTGATCCGTTTGTTCTCGTCGTCGTCGGTCAGGCCAGGATACCGTTGAGGCGACATATCCTCAAATAGTTGTTTTCGCATTCTGAGTATCTATCAGTGCATGGGTGAATACATTCGGTTAGCTTGGTAACGAAAAACGTGATATTGGTCACCCTCTCTTACGCCCCTGTCGGTGGTGGGGCGTTGTTGTTGGGCCCATTCCAACACATGCAATTGGTCCACTTGGCCCAGCACGGTCTCTAGCGATGCCCTATCCGTTATGGTAAACGGTAGGTCAAATATCCGGATGTTACCGCTCTGGTAAACGTATCGCACTTGGTCTGTCTCCTTATGCTGCAGCACATAACCAAACGCCAGATTCAACTTGAAGGCAGTAGTTTGATCGTTGAAGATGGCTTCCACGTACTTGAAGCGCCGAGACAGGGCCTCTAACCGGAAATTGTAGATGTCTAGTAGCAGGCGATGACGGTGGAAACATCGTCGGATCATGAACCAATGGTCCCTGTAGATGTCACTTAATGGATGGGCGTCCGGTAGCGTTCACTGGTGGCTTCCACTGGATCTTCCTGGAAATGCACGATATCGTCAGGCGTATGTGGAACAGTATCACCGGTATCCGGCTGGATATCTAGGCCCTCTTCGACTGTAGACACAAGCAAACTGGACATGGGCTCGGTGCTCGGCAAATGTTGGGTGGGTGGTGTCTCCGTACGTTTCATCTCCCTGTGATCCTCTTCAATGGGACTGACCTTCCTGGGCTCCTCTTCAGTGGAAAGTGGTCGCCCATGCCGTGGTGACGGACCATGAATCAAACGCTGATGCCGTCTTAACTGATTGAGTCGTTTGAAGAGTTGACCACATTCATTACGTTGTTCCGTCGTGCCCTCGTGGTCGAGCGAGCGTTCGTGGCGCCGTAAAGCATCTTCCCGATTAAATGATCGTGCGCAGGTTATACAAGTATACCGTGCGCCCTTGTGGATGGAGGACTCGCAAATCTTCTGGGCGACTAAATGGGTTCAGGTACACTTCCGATCAGCTGAAAGGTTAATGTTAGCGCACCAATGGCGCGCAAACGAAGTGCGCCAACACAAAGGTATAGCGCGCCAATGCCCATGATTATCGGCTGGCCATTGTTCTAACTCTGTTGAATGTAGTCCGTCGACATGATTGGACACAGGCCGCGCGCTATCAGCACGGTCAGACAATGGCTGGAAGCAAGCTGCTTTGTTAGCGAGCGATCGTTCACGCGACAGAGCTCAAGAAAATCAGTTGGGAGTCCACGTGGCATTAATCGGCACGAATTATTAAAAGGAAATAGATTTAAGATTTATTTTAATCATAAACACTGCTTGCAAAATGGATTGTAATTTGTTTCAAAGTTGACCCAGACTTGCGCGTCTCACGGAATAGCTTTCTGGTATTAAAGAATAGGTATTTGTTTATTGGAAGTTTCATCTTACGGCCGCTTCTCATACAGATGCGCAAGTTCAAGTCATTCATTTTTATATATTCAAAATTCTTGCAAATTGTGTTAATTTTGACCATTCAAGAGTAAATGCCCGGGATTTTACTACCGGATTATGCAGTGTATAAAAGAGAATGGTAAAACGAACAGTGGACCCACATTATTTATAGCTGAAGTCCCTCCCTCCATCCCCGACATCAAAACCAACATTTCAAATGTGTTAATGTATACTTCCTGTCGAACAGTATAACGGATTTTATATTGTCAGCAAGAAAACAACACTGTAAAGATTAATCATCTCGTTAAGTTTGGCGTAAACAAGTGGAGAATATAAACATAACAGTGCATTCTCTCTCTGACGGGGTAAAGCGATATCCCGCTTTCGTCCAACAAAATGCGCGTCTGTGTCTCATTTGAAAAGAAATGAAATGGCATTAACTTATTGTTTATGTAGAAATCTCTGTTATTGTTTCTTTTTTTGTTATTTAGCTGGAACGATGAATGCGTGGGCCATAAATGTTAATTCTTATTTTCTCATCGGAAGTTTCGTGTGCAACCTTTAACAGTCGGGCGGTAACGAATAAAGAGCATATACAATTGGAGTATTTGTCATTCTCTGTAAGGGGCTAATTGATCTTTTGAGTTTCTGTGTATATTTTGGTTAGGCGGTTGTAACAAGACAAGCCAAAGAGACAACTAGTCTGACCGAGCACTGCATGTTGCCCCGATTATGACCTCGACTCGCCCGCGTGTCTGAATTTATACGAAGCTGTATTCATTTGAAATGTTACGTTCAACCGTTTTACTGACCGTTCTGAAAGAGGAGGCGGCCTTCGCAATTTGCACACACCAACGTTTTATGAATTCTGATAATATATTTATCTTTGGGGAAACTTTTGGTAATGAAGATTATTCGTAGTCTCAACCGAATGTTCACAAGACAGCCGAGTTTCCTTGGAGCGCAAACAAAAAATAATAGATAATCATTTACAGCATTCTTATTGAAGTCAAATATTCTATATATTTTTTTAATTACTTAGCCAGTAATTTAAACTGTAGAATAGATGGTGCATCCCCGACATCAAAACCAACATTTCAAATGTGTTAATGTATACTTCCTGTCGAACAGTATAACGGATGTTATATTGTCAGCAAGAAAACAACTGTAAAGATTAATAATCTCGTTAAGTTTGGCGTAAACAAGTGGAGAATATAAACATAACAGTGCATTCTCTCTCGGACGGGGTAAAGCGATATCCCGCTTTCGTCCAACAAAATGCGCGTCTGTGTCTCATTTGAAAAGAAATGAAATGGCAGAGTGGAAGACGGCCGAGTTTCCTTGGAGCGCAAACAAAAAATAATAGATAATCATTTACAGCATTCTTATTGAAGTCAAATATTCTATATATTTGTTTAATTACTTAGCCAGTAATTTAAACTGTAGAATAGATTTTGTTCTTGCCGTACACCGCTAGAGGGGAACTCTTTGAAAACAATTCAGTGTTAAGCCGCGAAGGCTGTTAGCGCGCAATCAGCCAACGGGGAGCCTTTGTTTACCGCCGACATGCTCACAATGGTTCAGTGGTTTGACCGGACTATATTCTACCGGCACGTGGCGGCAACGGTCACATCATGGTGGGGTGTAATAAGTCATGGTGATTAGGCCAGCACGTTGGCGCGCTAACGGCGCGTAAACACTGTTCACTAATTGGAAGTTTAAGCTGATCTGAAGTGTAGGTCGAACAAGAGAACATGTCGGCTGCGTATCGGAAAATGCTGAACATTCCCATCTACCGCCTTTTTTATAAGCCCGCAGCCCTCAAGAACTCTCTTACGTTGTTCTTCCCAACAATCAGCGCATCGCTGCCCTGTACACTCGGGTGCGCACTTGTGACATGTCTAGCTTTGCGTTATACAATATATGGCCTGTATTATACAATATCTGCCCTGTATTATACCATATTTGCCCTCTATTATACCACATCTGTGCTGTATTATACCATATCTGTACTGTATTATACCATATCTGTCCTGTATTATACCATATCGTTGCTATATTATACAACATATGTCCTGTATTATACCATATCTGTCCAATATTATACAATATCTGTCCTGTATTATTCAATATCTGTCCTGTAATATACAGTATTTGTCCAGAAGACTATTAACCAGAAGTTAACCAGAAGACTATTCTGTGAAGTCATGTGATGCAGTCAGTATGTCGGCACCTCTTCCCACTTCCCTTATATGTGTTGTAATTATACAATATATGGCCTGTATTATACCATATCTGTGTTGGACTATACCATAACTGTGATATATTATACAATATCTATCCTTTATTGTACAATATCTGTCCAGTATTATACCAAACCTGTGCTGTATTATAACTTATCTGTCCTGTATTATACCATATCTGTCCAGTATTATACAATATCTGTCCTGTATTATACCATATCTGTGCTGTATTATACAATATCTGTCCTGCATTATACAATATATGTTCAGTATTACACCAAATATGTGCTTTATTATACCTTATCTGTGCTGTATTATACCATGTCCTGTATTGTACCATATATGTCCTGTACTATACAATATATGTTCTGTAATATACAATATTTGTTCTCTATTATACCGTATCTGTCATGCATTATGCCATATCTTTCCTGTATTATACCATATCGCTCCTGCATTATACCAAATTTGTGCTGTATTATACAATATTTGTCCTCTATTATACCATATCTCTCATGCATTATACCACATCTGTCCTGTATTGTAGAACAAACGGATCACAGCGAACATGGCCGAAGGTGGAACTTTCTGAAATGGCGAATTCTGATTGGACAAGAGCAGCCGAGACTACCTCTAACGGGCAAGAAAGAATATCACAGATGCAGCGCCAAATGGCGGCCTCTGATTGGACAAGAGGCTACTTGTATTGTAAACATACCCAACGCAGCTAACCCAGCTTGGGTTTGATGTACTGGAGGGGATAATAAAATGATTGGCATGTCATCCTTGTTGTTGTTCTCTCACCGGTCTACATCATGGGCGTTAACCCTACCTGGCCTGAGGGGAGGGGGGGGGGCGAAATCGCCTCCCTACCAAACTTTCTGCGCTATCTCCGAAACGGCAAAAAATAGAGAGCTGAAACTTCGTGACTTTATAGTTTATCACATTCGGGTCATTTTGAGCCTATTTGCATTACCATTCGGAAAGGATCATGGGTAAATTCAAGATGGCGGCCATGTGGGGTCCCAGAAAAGTGATGTTTTTGTCATATATCTTCAAAATTTCTGCTTTTCTGCGATGAAAAGTGGGCAGAAACTATTTTATTTCACATCACATTAATATTTACTAATTTATCAAGCTGTTGTTGCCGAGAAATTGCATAAATAAAAAATTCAGAAAATCTGACTGAAAAATCGACCCAAAATGCCGTTTTTGAAGATGACGTCACGGTGACGTCATCGAAGCGGTCATCTTGGAATTTTTTACATTTTCTGGTAGAGCTTGACCCAAGGGTATAGTGTGATAAGTTTCAGCCCCACTAGCTTAAGGGGTAAGAACAATAATTAGGGGGTTCATTTCGGCCCCCACCCCAGGCCACGACAGGTCCCAAAAAGCCCAGGCCAGATAGGATTAAGGCGTAACGACAGGCGATGAATTAGTGTCAATTTCATGGACTATCTAGAAAATCAGAACTTCAGGGCTAATTCATCTGGGCGTTCAAGCGTTAAGGTTGGCGTTGGCAGGCGTTGATACAAGGTGACGCCTCACACGACGCATTCGGACCAGGGATGGTCCATCTCTACCCCAAACGCTTTCCTGCACACCACAAAATGACGGCTTTCGCTAATATTTCTACTGATGACGTCACCAATGACGTCACAGATGACGCGGACATGACTCAAATGGTGGTCTATATACCGAGAGCTACAAAATGACATCCCACACGACGCATTCGGACCAAGGATGGCCCCTCTCTACCCAAACACACACCCACGCACCCCCAAAATGACCACTTTACCTACTACACCCAACTGCGCATGCGCAGATTGACGCGATTTGCAATAAAAAGCACGCCATTCTGACTCCACCCCACAAAAGCTTCACTTTGGCACCTCCCACGACCCATTTGGACCAATAGTGGTCCATTTCTGCCCCAAACACACTCCCATGCACCGCAGAATGTCTGATTTCTATACTACGACCAGATTGCGCATGCGTAGAATAACGAAAACGGACGATACATTAGTCCAGTCGAATGCTCCTCCACGAGAGCTTCAAAATAAGACCTCATGCGACACCATCGGGCCACTAGGGGCTCACCTAGACCCCAAAACGTTCACCAAGCACTATTTACCCACTCCGCATGCACATAGTGACTTTTTCAAAAAAAATCACAGCTTAGCTTCGGGACCCCGTCCATCGTGTTATACGTGACGAGACGTGAAAAACAATATCCCACAACTTATATCGCAATGAACACATGTGAATTGCCCAGTATGGACCTATCCACTGAGCCAGTAGGCCTATGGTCCTATCCAGACCTCCGTGAACTTTTCGAAACATTTCACCGCTTAGCTTCGGGACCTCGCCCATCGTGTTCTACGTGGTGAGATGTGAAAAACAACATCCAACAAGCCATATCGCAATGTCCAGGAGTAAATTTTCCAGTATGGACCTATCCACTGAGCCAGTATGGGCCTATATACAGATCTACCCGGTACCGGGATATTTTTCGAAAAATTTCACCGCTTAGCTCCGAAACCATTCCCATCGTGTTTTACGTGATAAGACGAAGAAAACAGGACCCCATACCCACAGTAAAATCCACAAAAAATGACCACCCCCTTACTCCATACAGTGATTTTTCCCTATAGATGCAAATGTTCGAATCTTTCTCCTATTGTTGAGGTAAAGTCCGTGTTCCGCGTTTTATATTTTCGGAGATAAGTCCTCATTTTACATACACCCACCCATGACTTGATAGGCAGGCCCGATAAGCCGGAGACCGATATTAGCCCTTTTGCATCTTGTTGATACGAGTTTTCCCCTATTTTAGGGGTAAAGTCCGTGTTCCGCTTTTCATATTTTTGGGACAAATCCTCAATTTACATTCACCCACCCTTGACTTGATCGCCCTGGACGAGCGCTCCACTTTGACACCTCACTCGACCCAATCGGTTGAATAGGGGCCCCTCTCGCTCCCAAAATATCCCGAAGATTGGCGAAGATTGCTGGAGAATTTCCTCCGGCTCCCGCGTATTTGGGACTACATTTTGTCCGCCGAGGCTTTTTCCCCGCGACCGCATCACCGCCAGATCGCATCATCGCGAAGGATTACATGCCCCAAAGGTCACGTGACCGGAAGTCCCGGAACTATAGTGACCTTGACCTCTTGATCACGTGATCTCACCGTAACCTCGCCAAAAATGATGAAAGAAGATCAAGTTGACTTTATCCGTCCTTTACATACTACTTATGTCTTCACGTTGTGCACGTTTAGGCGTAGTCTCTATACACAATTAGGCGCATTTTCACAGTTAGGCGCAAATTTTCTACACGATTAGGCGCAACGCATCATTAGGCGCAAAATGATTTCCACGAATAAGCGTGTTTCCACGATTAGGCGCATATTTCTCACAGGAATAGGCGCATTTCCACAATTAGGAGCAATTTTTCTACACGATTAGGCGCAACGCAGAATTAGGCGCAAGATGGGTCAAATGATTAAGAGCAGTTACATGATTAGACGCAGCCTCCTTACACGATTAGGCGCATTTACACAAATAGGCGTAAATTCCGTACACCATTAGGTGCAGTTCCACAATTGAGCGCAAATTTTGTACACGATTAGGCGCAGTTCCACCATTAAGCGCAAATTTCCTACACGGTTAGGTGCAACACGTTATTAGGCGCAATTTTTTTACACGATTTGGCGCTTACACGATTATAGGCGCAAATACACGATTAGGCCCCCCACAGGGGGGTATTTAGTTCCTGGTAACCTACTTTGAAGATTTTCCCCAGCTATCAACAATTCACATCAAGTACCGGATTTATCAATCGACGCAAAATCAACCAACCGGTGATTGTATATGAATCGGGGGACTCGAACTCTTTCTAGAAGGTCACACCGATAGGGTGCGTTTCAAGCATCAGTTATAAAACACGTCTCAGTACTTTGGTGATCTGAGAGATAGCTGTCCGAATTTTCTGAAGAATTTGCATTTGGCATCTTCTTTTTTTCGGTTCTTATGCGCTGATGAGAGATGGCGCTGCACATGTTGGTTAAAAATGCATCAAATATTTTCCTATACATCAAAAGTGGTATTTCGCCTTTTGTCATAGAAAGCGGGAATTGACCAATATAGGAGAATGCAAAGTTCGATCCAAATTTAGCAATTCATTTGCGAACAATTATCTCATCTATTATCTCACTAAGCAATTCATCATGAACTTTTACTTCTTTTCTGCTATTTCTCAGCAATAATTCTTTTCGATGACAACTTGATGTCTCTTTGCCTGTCCGTATCTGGAGCAATCTTACCAGGCCTGGGATTGAGAGCTTACACTCCGTGACTTCGTAACTTATTATACTGGGTTCATTTTGAGCCTGAGCAGTGGGTCATGGATAAATTCAAGATGGCGGCTATGTGGGGACCAGAAAAATTGATGCTTTCCTCGCTTTTCTTCAAAATTTCTGCTTTTCCACGATGAAAAGTGAACAAAAATTATTTTATTTCACATCAGATTAATATTTGCTAATTTATCATGCTGCTTTTGCGGAGAAATCACACAAACAAAGAAAAAAAATCGGCCATCTTGGATTTTTAAAAATATTCTGGCAGAACTTGACCTAAGGGTATATGGTAAGTTTAAGGCCGCTAGCTAACGGGGGAAAGAAATATTGCGGAGAAGGGGGGGGGGGGGACGGGCAGCAAATGGGGTCCAGGCCTGGACAGGTCCCCCCAAAACCAGGCCAGATAGGGTTAAACATCAGTCACGTTGTGCGACAATAGAGTATTACTACGTAGCGGAAAGCAGTGCGATTGTTTAAGAAATTTGGTTTTTGATATATTTATTTATATATATTCAAAATCATTATATAAATGTGACAGACATTACATATTAACCTGAGAAGGAGTAAACCGAGAAGGCTCCGTACATGGGGGAGGCAAGGGCGTAGACAAGGGAGGCTTGGCCGGCCAAAAAAAAAAAAATAAAAAAAAAAACAACAACAACAAACAACAAAAAATGAAAGAAAGAAAACATAGCATAGAAGTGAATGTTTTTCTTATAAAGTATTTTTTCCAGCTGTTGCTTAATACTGGGGAAGTAAACTTATCACCGCCAGTGCCTACCGGTAGGTCTAAATTAAGATTGTAATGACAAAACAATAGATTTACGATTTCGGGATCAAATCTCGTGCGATCATCTCTGAGAATGAAATAATGTTCTCTAATCCAATATCATATTTGGACGAAAAAACATCAACACGTCCGTTGAGCAGCATTTTTTTTTCTCTCTATAAACATGTTTTGTGTTTCAATTGAGATCCCAGTCATTTGCTCAGTCTTTCTTTATACACAAACAAGAGATATATTAATTTTCAACTACTTTTCACAAAGAAACCATAGCAATAAACCCACTGTCTGTCCCAGATAATATATTCCAGATATTTCGGCGATATTTCGGAGACCATTTATCGTACAACATTGAAACACAGCATATTAACTAAAAAAAAAATACTTATTTTATTCCTTTCAATACAATCGATTGAGAATTGCCGAAAATCGCCAATACGTATCATATTATTTTAACGCCACGATGGTGTTGATCTGCCAATGTTATAACATACAGACTTGACGTCATGACGTAAAAAAAAAAAAAACCCACAAATCTCCCATCTAATTCATGATACAGGAGACTTTCACATTTATAAAAAATATACCAATTTAGTTGTTTCATGCATGGTGAACTGCAATACGTGCAGAATGAACGTTGGATTGAACGTTGGATTGAACTATGCCTGAAGAAGAAGGTTCCCCGTTCTGTCCTGTTGCTTCATTCGAAAGTTATATCTCCAAACTCCATCCGAAATGTGATCGCTTGTGGCAGTACCCGGTTGATAGTTTCCTCGACGACGATAAAATTTGGTATTATAACAAACCTATTGGGAAACACCGCTTGGCAGCCTTCATGACCAACCTGGGCACTCGTCTGAAACTTTCTGAACCATACACTAACCACAGTATACGAGCAACCGGCATCACCATCCTTGGTAGAAACAACTATTCAGCATCTCAAATAATGGCTGTCACAGGTCACAGATCTGTCTTGTCGCTGTCGGTTTACCAGCGAGTAAGTGATGGCGAGAAACTGCAAATGGGCCACACGGTTGCGTCAGTAGCCTTTCCTAACACGATGGGTTTAACCCGAAAGACGAATACCGGTACGCATACACTTCCAGTAAATGTTCTTGTCAAACCCCATCCTGCAGAAACTGTGACATCATCTTCTCAGTACCCTGCACCCACGTCAAATGATGCCACGTCGGCCGTGTTACACACCCAGGATGTACGAGCAGAAGGCCGTGCCGACGACTTTGATTTTGATCTTAATCAGCTGTTTTGTGAATTCGACAGCACCGCTGTCCCGCCCACATCGTGTGACATTCCCACAGCTATCCTGGTCGCCGCAAATCCCTCAGCGCCAATGTTCAATAACTGCACAATAAATGCAATCAACATCATTGTGCGAAAATGAAGCAAATACCTATACTTCTGCCAAATTGTGCAGGACAGTTTGATTTTTCCGATTTTTCTCTCGAACTGTAAATTTAAGTCAGTTCATCTTGGTCCTTCTCCTGTGTGATGTTATGGAAACATGACACAAGTGACACTGTCGAGTGACACGGTGTTGAATTATAGACAGAATGGAAATGTAACAGTTCACACGTGTATTTGAAACTTACATATCCACGCAACAGATGTGAATTCGGAACGGGTCTTTCGATGTATTTATTAACAAAAGGTATATAATCTAGATATTATACTCGTCGATGGCTATTAAATATTAAATATAAAATTGAGATTAAGCTTAATGTTCCAGTATTTTATACGTTTCTGATTTTCAGAATAGAACATAAGAGATGAAGCTGAATTTGAAGTTAGATTGTTCATTCTTTATCACCGAAGCCCACCGGTATTTCACACGGAAACCGGGTTCATTGTTCACGGATTACAGTATATGTTATCGTTATCTTTGCTCCTCCTTTAGTACGTTTTAAAGATGAGGATTGTAAAAATGATACATTTGTCTTTGTGCTCATTTTTTCCGGTGCATGCTGTGGATCGTTCTGAAACCAGTGCAAGTCCGATCGAAGTCCGTTCCATTATGTCGGCCTTGAAGTCCAAAGTGATTCTTAATGCTCTGAGATATGATAAATTCGTTATACATCGCCCTTCCGGGGTAATACGGGATTCGATTTGGTTTCTCTCGCCATATTTTTCCGAGGCGCAGTATATGTTATCGTTATCTTTGCTCCTCCCTTAGTACGTTTTAAAGATGAGGATTGTAAAAATGATACATTTGTCTTTGTGTTCATTTTTTCCGGTGCATGCTGTGGATCGTTCTGAAACCAGTGCGAGTCCGATCGAAGTCCGTTCCATTATGTCGGCCTTGAAGTCCAAAGTGATTCTTAATGCTCTGAGATATGATAAATTCGTTATACATCGCCCTTCCGGGGTAATACGGGATTCGATTTGGTTTCTCTCGCCCTATTTTTCCGAGGCGCATGCTCTGAGATATGATAAATTCGTTATACATCGCCCTTCCGGGGTAATACCGGATTCGATTTGGTTTCTCTCGCCATATTTTTCCGAGGCGCAGTATATGTTATCGTTATCTTTGCTCCTCCCTTAGTACGTTTTAAAGATGAGGATTGTAAAAATGATACATTTGTCTTTGTGTTCATTTTTTCCGGTACATGCTGTGGATCGTTCTGAAACCAGTGCAAGTCCGATCGAAGTCCGTTCCATTATGTCGGCCTTGAAGTCCAAAGTGATTCTTAATGCTCTGAGATATGATAAATTCGTTATACATCGCCCCTTCCGGGGTAATACGGGATTCGATTTGGTTTCTCTCGCCCTATTTTTCCGAGGCGCAGCCGAGGAAAAATATGGCGAGAGAAACCAAATCGAATCTAGCCAGTTACTACGATTCGGTAACTTCAGGCCCACCTTTACGTGTATGGTTAGATTTGCCTTCATGCACTTCGTGTTAATATGGGTTACCTTTACTTAGCCTACATTAATTGGGATGCGCAGACCCGGTCTCGAGATATTATAACATGATATTTATAGACGGAATATGAAAAAGAAGATAAATCATGCTGAGCAAAGACAAAATCAGGAAATTCAATGCTCTCGGTATATAGTTATCGCTCTGTGACCAGGTAGTTCGTCCTTATACGGCGTAATATCGATCCTTGTCAGTCATCTTGATTACCATGACCGTAAGATCCATTATTACATGAGACACACGCTGATATGACACCAACCTGGCTCATTTAATGTATTCACCCATCAAGCTACAGCTAATTATTGATCAATTGTATAGGCCCTGGGCAGTTCTCACAGGTGTGAACGACGTCAATTCGAGCCCACACGTATATGGTTTGAGCAGACAATTTCACTCATTATGGGCAGATTTTCCATGTTCCGATGAAGCTGTTTAACTTACTCACAGAGAATTAATTTCCCCAATTACTCTCTATGCCCCAGGTGCCACCAAGTCTAGAATTTGAAAATGTTTAGGAAGTCCTGGCTAGGATAACGATGGCGTGTGTCAGATGTCAACTGTGGTAAGTGTGATTCTAGGATAAGTATCACACATTGATAGCAAGATACGATCGTAGTGTGCAAGATCTTTGGCGCTACACAGTCAGAAAAAAGGTGATGGCCCATTACCTTTTTATGGTAATGATGCCTGTTCATCGTCCTTTAAAGGTGATGAAAAAGGGCGATGGCCAATGTCGTCACCCTTTTAAGCCGATGGCCCAAGTCATCACCCTTTTAGGGTGTGTGGGGGGCCTAATCGTGTATTTGCGCCTATAATCGTGTCAGCGCCAAATCGTGTAAAAAAAATGCGCCTAATAACGTGTTGCGCCCAATCGTGTAGGAAATTTGCGCTTAATATGTTGGAACTGCGCCTAATCGTGTACAAAATTTGCGCTTAATTGTGGACCTGCGCCTAATTGTGTACGGAATTTGCACCTTTTTGTGGGAATGCGCCTAATCGTGTAAGGAGGCTGCGTCTAATCATGTAACTGCTCCTAATCATTTGAACCATCTTGCGCCTAATTCTGCTTTGCGCTTAATCGTGTAGAAAAATTGCTCCTAATTGTGGAACTGCGCCTATTCGTGTAGAAGATTTGCTCCTAATTGTGGAAATGCGCCTATTCGTGTGAGAAATATGCGTCTAATCGTGGAAACGCGCCTATTCGTGGAAATCATTTTGCGCCTAATGATGCGTTGCGCCTAATCGTGTAGAAAATTTGCGTCTAACTGTGGAAATGCGCCTAATTGTGTATAGAGGCTGCGCTTAAACGTACACATGAAGACATAAGTAATATGTAAAGGACGGATAAGGTAAACTTGACCTACTTTCGTCATTTTTGGGGAGGTCA
>JAVTVY010000023.1:0-33847 GCA_036873755.1 Hanleya hanleyi
GCAGGATGTTTTTTACGAAATTAATTATTCACATGTATCGTAATCTCAGAGTGTTTGCGAGTATGGCGGTATGCAACACTTGCCAGTTATACATATCATTTTGGGAAATCCGACCGATAACTTTCCCCCTACCCCATCTTTGTTTTGATCAATTTTGCCAATTCTAGCAGGATTTTCGAGAACAAAACTCAAAATTAACCTACTTCTTCTTAATAATGGTCATCCATTCGGCAATATGAAGGCCGTGGTTACTTTTCCGCTTTCCAATGATAGCAGAAACGCGGGAAAATGCAAATAAGCGATGTAACCAAGTCAAATTATTGGTAATTTTGCACTCAATTTTCTCTTAGAAACATGGGAAATACTTCAGAAACTTGAGAAATAATTTGTAAAACCATAATAATATCCTTTATGGACTGTAAATGGGTTCTCTTGTAAAGAAAATTTACACTGGCAAATTTATATCATTCTGATAGGACCTCGTTCTGCCATAATATCCTCTGAAATCTCAGTCCAAGGGGAGATAACTCCTGTATGGAATACAGTATGCAGTAACCTCAATTGTATACTAATGGACACACTGTGGATTATTTTAATCGAACTCCTGGTCTTCTTTCCGCCTGCTTCCGAAAATAGCGCTTCAGGTATAACTAGGCAGTCAAAATTAAACAATCTGGCGTAATGATACATCTCCGCTCCGTAACGGAGTCTACATTAAGATAATGCATAGACTCCACTATTATGCCTTAAGGGTGCACTCCGGAGATTCTTTTATTCGGCATGGAATAGACTATGGCTCCGTTTTTCGGTCACCAGTTGTCGCAAAACCTTCAACCCAAATCACTTATATATATATATTTTCTGAAAGAGCATGATGAAACTATTATTTTAAGATATAACACTGCTATGTTATAGAAAAATTTAACTCGAACATTCTCCTCCATGCTTGCTTCATTTTTCCTAGAAAATCCCTTAAAAATGTCGAAAAATGGTCAAATTCAGCTCAATTTCCAGAAAAATCTGTAAGAGCGATTTCAATTAAACTTCTTACTCACGTTCCCTGGTCCGGTCTCAACTTAAAAAGGCAAAAAAAAGGGGATGTTAACCTAACCATTTTTTGTCAGATTTTCTTCCCGTAAATGAGTCCCGATTTTTAGTCACACCCAAGGGGCATAACTGAGGCAGGACAAACTTTACTCCATGATCCCGATCAGCGTGTAGACGAAGCCAGCACTCGATTTGTACGTACTCGTTTGCAGCGTTGATATGCTGAATAGGATGGCATTATAGATATAAGCTATTAAGAAGACAAGAAGAATTATGATGTAGCAGAACAAGGGCAGTCTATCGTATTATGAAATTAGAGAGGGGCCATTACTACGAAACTGCGGAGGGCCACCTTAAGGGGCAGGATGTTTTTTACGAAATTAATTATTCACATGTATTGTAATCTCAGAGTGTTTGCGAGTATGGCGGAATGCAACACTTGCCAGTTATACATATCATTTTGGGAAATCCGACCGATAACTTTCCCCCTACCCCATCTTTGTTTTGATCAATTTTGCCAATTCTAGCAGGATTTTCGAGAACAAAACTCAAAATTAACCTATTTCTTCTTAATAATGGTCATCCATTCGGCAATATGAAGGCCGTAGTTACTTTTCCGCTTTCCAATGATAGCAGAAACGCGGGAAAATGCAAATAAACGATGTAACCAAGTCAAATTATTGGTAATTTTGCACTCAATTTTCTCTTAGAAACATGGGAAATACTTCAGAAACTTGAGAAATAATTTGTAAAACCATAATAATATACATCCATTCCATCCTTTATGGACTGTAAATGGGTTCTCTTGTAAAGAAAATTTACACTGGCAAATTTATATCATTCTGATAGGACCTCGTTCTGCCATAATATCCACCGAAATCTCAGTCCAGGGGGAGATAACTCCTGTATGGAATACGGTATGCAGTAACCTCAATTGTATACTAATGGACACACTGTGGATTATTTTAATCGAACTCCTGGTCTTCTTTCCACCTGCTTCCGAAAATAGCGCTTTAGGTATAGCTAGGCAGTCAAAATTAAACAATCTGGCGTAATGATACATCTCCGCTCCGTAACGGAGTCTACATTAAGATAATGCATAGACTCCACTATTATGCCTTAAGGGTGCACTCCGGAGATTCTTTTATTCGGCATAGAATAGACTATGGCTCCGTTTTCGGCCACCGGTTGTCGCAAAACCTTCAACCCAAATCACTTATATGTATATATTTTCTGAAAGAGCATGATGCAACTATTATTTTAAGATATAACACTGCTATGTTATAGAAAAATTTAACTCGAACATTCTCCTCCATGCTTGCTTCATTTTCCCTAGAAAACCCCTTAAAAATGTCGAAAAATGGTCAAATTCGGCTCAATTTCCAGAAAAATCTGTAGGAGCGATTTCAATTAAACTTCTTACTCACGTTCCCTGGTCCGGTCTCAACTTAAAAAGGCAAAAAAAAGGGGATGTTAACCTAACCGTTTTTTGTCAGATTTTCTTTCCGTAAATGAGTCTCGATTTTCAGGCACACCCAAGGGGCATAACTGAGGCAGGACAAACTTTACTCCATGATCCCGATCAACGTGTAGACGAAGCCAGCACTCGATTTGTACGTACTCGTTTGCAGCGTTGATAATGCTGAATAGGATGGCATTATAGATATAAGCTATTAAGAAGACAAGAAGAATTATGATGTAGCAGAACAAGGGCAGTCTATCGTATTATGAAATTAGAGAGGGGCCACTACTACGAAACTGCGGAGGGCCACCTTGAGGGGCAGGATGTTTTTTACGAAATTAATTATTCACATGTATCGTAATCTCAGAGTGTTTGCGAGTATGGCGGTATGCAACACTTGCCAGTTATACATATCATTTTGGGAAATCCGACCGATAACTTTTCCCCTACCCCATCTTTGTTTTGATCAATTTTGCCAATTCTAGCAGGATTTTCGAGATCAAAACTCAAAGTTAACCTATTTCTTCTTAATAATGGTCATCCATTCGGCAATATGAAGGCCGTGGTTACTTTTCCGCTTTCCAATGATAGCAGAAACGCGGGAAAATGCAAATAAGCGATGTAACCAAGTCAAATTATTGGTAAGTTTGCACTCAATTTTCTCTTAAAAACATGGGAAATACTTTAGAAACTTGAGAAATAATTTGTAAAACCATAATAATATCCTTTATGGACTGTAAATGGGTTCTCTTGTAAAGAAAATTTACACTGGCAAATTTATATCATTCTGATAGGACCTCGTTCTGCCATAATATCCACCGAAATCTCAGTCCAGGGAGAGATAACTCCTGTATGGAATACAGTATGCAGTAACCTCAATTGTATACTAATGGACACACTGTGGATTATTTTAATCGAACTCCTGGTCTTCTTTCCACCTGCTTCCGAAAATAGCGCTTCAGGTATAACTAGGCAGTCAAAATTAAACAATCTGGCGTAATGATACATCTCCGCTCCGTAACGGAGTCTACATTAAGATAATGCATAGACTCCACTATTATGCCTTAAGGGTGCACACCGGAGATTCTTTTATTCGGCATAGAATAGACTATGGCTCCGTTTTTCGGCCACCGGTTGTCGCAAAACCTTCAACCCAAATCACTTATATGTATATATTTTCTGAAAGAGCTTGATGAAACTATTATTTTAAGATATAACACTGCTATGTTATAGAAAAATTTAACTCGAACATTCTCCTCCATGCTTGCTTCATTTTTCCTAGAAAACCCCTTAAAAATGTCGAAAAATGGTCAAATTCGGCTCAATTTCCAGAAAAATCTGTAAGAGCGATTTCAATTAAACTTCTTACTCACGTTCCCTGGTCCGGTCTCAACTTAAAAAGGCAAAAAAAAGGGGATGTTAACCTAACCGTTTTTGTCAGATTTTCTTCCCGTAAATGAGTCCCGATTTTTAGGCACACCCAAGGGGCATAACTGAGGCAGGACAAACTTTACTCCATGATCCCGATCAGCGTGTAGACGAAGCCAGCACTCGATTTGTACGTACTCGTTTGCAGCGTTGATAATGCTGAATAGGATGGCATTATAGATATAAGCTATTAAGAAGACAAGAAGAATTATGATGTAGCAGAACAAGGGCAGTCTATCGTATTATGAAATTAGAGAGGGGCCACTACTACGAAACTGCGGAGGGCCACCTTAAGGGGCAGGATGTTTTTTACGAAATTAATTATTCACATGTATCGTAATCTCAGAGTGTTTGCGAGTATGGCGGTATGCAACACTTGCCAGTTATACATATCATTTTGGGAAATCCGACCGATAACTTTTCCCCTACCCCATCTTTGTTTTGATCAATTTTGCCAATTCTAGCAGGATTTTCGAGATCAAAACTCAAAATTAACCTATTTCTTCTTAATAATGGTCATCCATTCGGCAATATGAAGGCCGTGGTTGCTTTTCCGCTTTCCAGTGATAGCAGAAACGCGGCAAAATGCAAATAAGAGATGTAACCAAGTCAAATTATTGGTAATTTTGCACTAAATTTTCTCCTAGAAACATGGGAAATACTTCAGAAACTTGAGAAAGAATTCGTAAAACCTCAATAATATACATCCATTCTATCCTTTATGGACTGTAAATGGGTTCTCTTGTAAAGAAAATTGACACTGGCAAATTTATATCATTCTGATAGGACCTCGTTCTGCCATAATATCCACCGAAATCTCAGTCCAGGGGGAGATAACTCCTGTATGGAATACAGTATGTAGTAACCTCAATTGTATACTAATGGACACACTGTGGATTATTTTAATCGAACTCCTGGTCTTCTTTCCACCTGCTTCCGAAAATAGCGCTTCAGGTATAACTAGGCAGTCAAAATTAAACAATCTGGCGTAATGATGCATCTCCGCTCCGTAACGGAGTCTACATTAAGATAATGCATAGACTCCACTATTATGCCTTAAGGGTGCACTCCGGAGATTCTTTTATTCGGCATAGAATAGACTATGGCTCCGTTTTTCGGCCGCCGGTTGTCGCAAAACCTTCAACCCAAATCACTTATATGTATATATTTTCTGAAAGAGCATGATGAAACTATTATTTTAAGATATAACACTGCTATGTTATAGAAAAATTTAACTCGAACATTCTCCTCCGCTGCTTGCTTCATTTTTCCTAGAAAACCCTTAAAAATGTCGAAGAATGGTCAAATTCGGCTCAATTTCCAGAAAAATCTGTAAGAGCGATTTCAATTAAACTTCTTACTCACGTTCCCTGGTCCGGTCTCAACTTAAAAAGGCAAAAAAGGGGATGTTAACCTAACCGTTTTTTGTCAGATTTTCTTCCCGTAAATGAGTCCCGATTTTTAGGCACACCCAAGGGGCATAACTGAGGCAGAACAAACTTTACTCCATGATCCCGATCAGCGTGTAGACGAAGCCAGCACTCGATTTGTACGTACTCGTTTGCAGCGTTGATAATGCTGAATAGGATGGCATTATAGATATAAGCTATTAAGAAGACAAGAAGAATTATGATGTAGCAGAACAAGGGCAGTCTATCGTATTATGAAATTAGAGAGGGGCCATTACTACGAAACTGCGGAGGGCCACCTTAAGGGCAGGATGTTTTTTACGAAATTAATTATTCACATGTATCGTAATCTCAGAGTGTTTGCGAGTATGGCGGTATACAACACTTGCCAGTTATACATATTATTTTGGAAAATCCGACCGATAACTTTCCCCCTACCCCATCTTTGTTTTGATCACTTTTGCCAATTCTAGCAGGATTTTCGAGAACAAAACTCAAATTAACCTATTTCTTCTTAATAATGGTCATCCATTCGGCAATATGAAGGCCGTGGTTGCTTTTCTGCTTTCCAATGATAGCAGAAACGCGGGAAAATGCAAATAAGAGATGTAACCAAGTCAAATTATTGGTAATTTTGCACTCAATTTTCTCCTAGAAACATGGGAAATACTTCAGAAACTTGAGAAATAATTTGTAAAACCATAATAATATCCTTTATGGACTGTAAATGGGTTCTCTTGTAAAGAAAATTTACACTGGCAAATTTATATCATTCTGATAGGACCTCGTTCTGCTATAATATCCACCGAAATCTCAGTCCAGGGGGAGATAACTCCTGTATGGAATACAGTATGCAGTAACCTCAATTGTATACTAATGACACACTGTGGGTTATTTTAATCGAACTCCTGGTCTTCTTTCCACCTGCTTCTGAAAATAGCGCTTCAGGTATAACTAGGCAGTCAAAATTAAACAATCTGGCGTAATGATACATCTCCGCTCCGTAACGGAGTCTACATTAAGATAATGCACAGACTCCACTATTATGCCTTAAGGGTGCACTCCGGAGATTCTTTTATTCGGCATGGAATAGACTATGGGTCCGTTTTTCGGCCACCAGTTGTCGCAAAACCTTCAACCCAAATCACTTATATGTGTATATTTTCTGAAAGAGCATGATGAAACTATTATTTTAAGATATAACACTGCTATGTTATAGAAAAATTTAACTCGAACATTCTCCTCCATGCTTGCTTCATTTTTCCTAGAAAACCCCTTAAAAATGTCGAAAAATGGTCACCCGCCCAATTTCCAAAAATCTGTAAGAGCGATTTCAATTAAACTTCTTACTCACGGGTTCCCTGGTCCGGTCTCAACTTAAAAAGGCAAAAAAGGGGATGTTAAATCTAACTGTTTTTTGTCAGATTTTCTTCCGTAAATGAGTCCCGATTTTTAGGCACACCCAAGGGGCATAACTGAGGCAGGACAAACTTTACTCCATGATCCCGATCAGTGTGTAGACGAAGCCAGCACTCGATTTGTACGTACTCGTTTGCAGCGTTGATAATGCTGAATAGGATGGCATTATAGATATAAGCTATTAAGAAGACAAGAAGAATTATGATATAGCAGAACAAGGGCAGTCTATCGTATTATGAAATTAGAGAGGGGCCATTACTACGAAACTGCGGAGGGCCACCTTAAGGGGCAGGATGTTTTTTACGAAATTAATTATTCACATGTATCGTAATCTCAGAGTGTTTGCGAGTATGGCGGTATGCAACACTTGCCAGTTATACATATCATTTTGGGAAATCCGACCGATAACTTTCCCCCACCCCATCTTTGTTTTGATCAATTTTGCCAATTCTAGCAGGATTTTCGAGAACAAAACTCAAAATTAACCTATTTCTTCTTAATAATGGTCATACATTCGGCAATATGAAGGCCGTGGTTACTTTTCCGCTTTCCAATGATAGCAGAAACGCGGAAAAATGCAAATAAGCGATGTAACCAAGTCAAATTATTGGTAATTTTGCACTTAATTTTCTCTTAGAAACATGGGAAATACTTCAGAAACTTGAGAAATAATTTGTAAAACCATAATAGTATACATCCATTCCATCCTTTATGGACTGTAAATGGGTTCTCTTGTAAAGAAAATTTACACTGGCAAATTCATATCATTCTGATAGGACCTCGTTCTGCCATAATATCCACCGAAATCTCAGTCCAGGGGGAGATAACCCCTGTATGGAATACAGTATGCAGTAACCTCAATTGTATACTAATGGACACACTGTGGATTATTTTAATCGAACTCTTGGTCTTCTTTCCACCTGCTTCCGAAAATAGAGCTTCAGGTATAACTAGGCAGTCAAAATTAAACAATCTGGCGTAATGCCATATCTCCGAGCCCGTAACGGAGTCTACATTAAGATAATGGAGACTCCACTATTGGCGCTCAAGGGTGCACTCCGGCATTCTTTTTTATTCGGCATAGAATGACTATGGCTCCGTTTTTCGGCCACCGGTTGTCGCAAAACCTTCAACCCAAATCACTTATATGTATATATTTTCTCTGGAAAAGACATTGATGAAACTATTATTTTAAGATATAACACTGCTATGTTATAGAAAAATTTAACTCGAACATTCCCCTCCATGCTTGCTTCATTTTTCCTAGAAAACCCCTTAAAAATGTCGAAAAATGGTCAAATTCGGCTCAATTTCCAGAAAAATCTGTAAGAGCGATTTCAATTAAACCTCTTACTCACGTTCTCTGGTCCGGTCTCAACTTAAAAAGGCAAAAAAAAGGGATGTTAACCTAACCGTTTTTTGTCAGATTTTCTTCCCGTAAATGAGTCCCGATTTTTAGGCACACCCAAGGGGCATAACTGAGGCAGGACAAACTTTACTCCATGATCCTGATCAGCGTGTAGACGAAGCCAGCACTCGATTTGTACGTACTCGTTTGTAGCGTTGATAATGCTGAATAGGATGGCATTATAGATATAAGCTATTAAGAAGACAAGAAGAATTATGATGTAGCAGAACAAGGGCAGTCTATCGTATTATGAAATTAGAGAGGGGCCATTACTACGAAACTGCGGAGGGCCACCTTAAGGGGCAGGATGTTTTTTACGAAATTAATTATTCACATGTATCGTAATCTCAGAGTGTTTGCGAGTATGGCGGTATACAACACTTGCCAGTTATACATATTATTTTGGGAAATCCGACCGATAACTTTCCCCCTACCCCATCTTTGTTTTGATCAATTTTGCCAATTCTAGCAGGATTTTCGAGAACAAAACTCAAAATTAACCTATTTCTTCTTAATAATGGTCATCCATTCGGCAATATGAAGGCCGTGGTTACTTTTCCGCTTTCCAATGATAGCAGAAACGCGGGAAAATGCAAATAAGCGATGTAACCAAGTCAAATTATTGGTAATTTTGCACTCAATTTTCTCTTAGAAACATGGGAAATACTTCAGAAACTTGAGAAATAATTTGTAAAACCATAATAATATACATCCATTCCATCCTTTATGGACTGTAAATGGGTTCTCTTGTAAAGAAAATTTACACTGGCAAATTTATATCATTCTGATAGGACCTCGTTCTGCCATAATATCCACCGAAATCTCAGTCCAGGGGAGATAACTCCTGTATGGAATACAGTATGCAGTAACCTCAATTGTATACTAATGGACACACCGTGGATTATTTTAATCGAACTCCTGGTCTTCTTTCCACCTGCTTCCGAAAATAGCGCTTCAGGTATAACTAGGCAGTCAAAATTAAACAATCTGGCGTAATGATACATCTCCGCTCCGTAACGGAGTCTACATTAAGATAATGCATAGACTCCACTATTATGCCTTAAGGGTGCACTCTGGAGATTCTTTTATTCGGCATAAAATAGACTATGGCTCCGTTTTTCGGCCACCGGTTGTCGCAAAACCTTCAACCCAAATCACTTATATGTATATATTTTCTGAAAGAGCATGATGAAACTATTATTTTAAGATATAACACTGCTATGTTATAGAAAAATTTAACTCGAACATTCTCCTCCATGCTTGCTTCATTTTTCCTAGAAAACCCCTTAAAAATGTCGAAAAATGGTCAAATTCGGCTCAATTTCCAGAAAAATCTGTAAGAGCGATTTCAATTAAACTTCTTACTCACGTTCCCTGGTCCGGTCTCAACTTAAAAAGGCAAAAAAAAGGGGGTGTTAACCTAACCGTTTTTTGTCAGATTTTCTTCCCGTAAATGAGTCCCGATTTTTAGGCACACCCAAGGGGCATAACTGAGGCAGGACAAACTTTACTCCATGATCCCGATCAGCGTGTAGACGAAGCCAGCACTCGATTTGTACGTACTCGTTTGCAGCGTTGATAATGCTGAACAGGATGGCATTATAGATATAAGCTATTAAGAAGACAAGAAGAATTATGATGTAGCAGAACAAGGGCAGTCTATCGTATTATGAAATTAGAGAGGGGCCATTACTACGAAACTGCGGAGGGCCACCTTAAGGGGCAGGATGTTTTTTACGAAATTAATTATTCACATGTATCGTAATCTCAGAGTGTTTGCGAGTATGGCGGTATGCAACACTTGCCAGTTATACATATCATTTTGGGAAATCCGACCGATAACTTTCCCCCTACCCCATCTTTGTTTTGATCAATTTTGCCAATTCTAGCAGGATTTTCGAGAACAAAACTCAAAATTAACCTATTTCTTCTTAATAATGGTCATCCATTCGGCAATATGAAGGCCGTGGTTACTTTTCCGCTTTCCAATGATAGCAGAAACGCGGGAAAATGCAAATAAGCGATGTAACCAAGTCAAATTATTGGTAATTTTGCACTCAATTTTCTCTTAAAAACATGGGAAATACTTCAGAAACTTGAGAAATAATTTGTAAAACCATAATAATATCCTTTATGGACTGTAAATGGGTTCTCTTGTAAAGAAAATTTACACTGGCAAATTTATATCATTCTGATAGGACCTCGTTCTGCCATAATATCCACCGAAATCTCAGTCCAGGGGGAGATAACTCCTGTATGGAATACAGTATGCAGTAACCTCAATTGTATACTAATGGACACACTGTGGATTATTTTAATCGAACTCCTGGTCTTCTTTCCACCTGCTTCCGAAAATAGCGCTTCAGGTATAACTAGGCAGTCAAAATTAAACAATCTGGCGTAATGATACATCTCCGCTCCGTAACGGAGTCTACATTAAGATAATGCATAGACTCCACTATTATGCCTTAAGGGTGCACTCCGGAGATTCTTTTATTCGGCATAGAATAGACTATGGCTCCGTTTTTCGGCCACCGGTTGTCGCAAAACCTTCAACCCAAATCACTTATATGTATATATTTTCTGAAAGGGCATGATGAAACTATTATTTTAAGATATAACACTGCTATGTTATAGAAAAATTTAACTCGAACATTCTCCTCCATGCTTGCTTCATTTTTCCTAGAAAACCCCTTAAAAATGTCGAAAAATGGTCAAATTCGGCTCAATTTCCAGAAAAATCTGTAAGAGCGATTTCAATTAAACTTCTTACTCACGTTCCCTGGTCCGGTCTCAACTTAAAAAGGCAAAAAAAAGGGGATGTTAACCTAACCGTTTTTTGTCAGATTTTCCATGATCTCGATCAGCGTGTAGACGAAGCCAGCACTCGATTTGTACGTACTCGTTTGCAGCGTTGATAATGCTGAATAGGGTGGCATTATAGATATAAGCTATTAAGAAGACAAGAAGAATTATGATGTAGCAGAACAAGGGCAGTCTATCGTATTATGAAATTATACTATTACTACGAAACTGCGGAGGGCCACCCATGGGGTTGACCACTGAATCTACTATAGGCCGCTGTAGTTGAATACTGTTAGACCCAATGAGTTCATGGGGTTGACCACTTGAATCTAATATAGGCCGCGGTAGTTGAATACGGTTATACCCAATGAGTTCATGGGGTTGACCACTGATACATACACAGTATCTAAAACATCAGGTATCCAATGAATTCAATGGGTGCAAGAATAATTTTAGCTGTATTCAACTTTCAATACTTCAGAATGCTGTCAAATTGTTGTCTAGCTTCACTTGATGAGGAACTATATGAGAAATGTCTATGTAGTCCAATAATCTGACAGTAACCCCATGATTTCGTTGGATATAAATATCCTGGCTCATACAGGGAGTCAAAGCAGAGTTATGGATTCAGGGACATTTAACATTTAAATTGGTTCTGCAGTTATCTGTAAATAAATATGAAGTGTTGCCATACCTCAGGTTTCTGTGGCAGCTCTGTGAAAGAAGTTTTGGGTCTGTAAGAGGTCTGGAGAGAAAGGTGTGAACTCGGGCAAATATATGGACCAAGTCCCAGAGAATAATACAAATCTCCCGCTTTTATACACTCAGTTCACAGCCTCGAACCCAAAATGTCGAAGACCAGAAAAACGTTATATCGCTGAAACTATTCGGAGAATTTGTAGAATTATCACTTACTGGAAACAGATAATAAATATCTGTCACAAATATATGGTAATTATGCAGATTCTCTAAGTAGTTTTAACAATAGTAGGCTTTTGGTATTTTCAACATTTTGGGTTAGAGGCTAGTGGCTGGAGTGTATAAAAGAGTGAACTCTGAGAATTTCTGGGACTTGCTCTGGTGAGCCAGACAAGCCCTCACCTCCTGAACAGAGGGTTCCTGGGACCTGACAGACATCTGAGGATTGCTGAATATGGGAAGGAGCTACAGATGCCGATGAGGATAATGGTTCAGTGTCTTGACTTCATTTTTCTGCTTTGACTCTCTGAAATACTTGGAACACTGTAGAGTGTACTCCAAGAAATCATGGGGTCATGGTCAAACTGAAGTAAATAAGACTTCTACCCATTATCTTTTGCTCACCCAAGATATCTTTGGCTCATCCAAGAAAACATAGACATCCAAGAAAACATGGACATCCAAGAAAACATGGACACCCAAGAAAACATGGACATCCAAGAAAACATAGATTGTTGAAACAGTAGTGGGATGAACACCCCATGCGATCACATCGGATTACAGTACCCCATGCAATCACATCGGATTACAGTACCCCATGCAATCACATCGGATTACAGTACCCCATGCAAACGCATCGGATTACAGTACCCCATGATACCACATCGGATAACATTACCCCATGCAATCGCATCGGAGAACAGTACCCCATGATATCACATGGGATTACAGTACCCAATGCAATCACATCGGAATACAGTATTCAACTGCAGCCACTCTTCACCTAACAGTCGTGTGCATGAACACCCCATGCAATCACATCGGGTTACAGTACCCCATGCAACCACATCGGATTACAGTACCCCATGAAATCACATCGGAATACAGTATTCAACTGCAGCCACTCTTCGCCTAACAGTAGTGCATGAACACCCCATGCAATCGCATCGGGTTACAGTATTTGACTGCAGTCACCCTTCATCTAACAGTAGTGTGCATGAACACCCCATGAAATCACATCGGGTTACAGTATTCAACGACAGCTGATTGTAATGGATGCAAGTGGAACTCATTGGAATGATTGTATGTTACAACAGTATTCGACTACAGCCATCCCGTTTAGTTTTATGCACTCCAGCAAGTCTCCAGCCCATGAAAGCATAGTAACTCCGCTCATTGGTCATAATTAGATTATGCAAAGCAAATCAGAACTGAAGGACATGTTACTATATGAATAAAAGAAGAGCTTATTTATCCTGAGAAATTGGTCTTGCGTTCTTGTTTCTTACTGTGTTGCTTCCCGGTCTCCAATGTTACAGGTTCAACATATAACAGCATAGGGGGTGTTATTTAGCCAAGTTGATAATCTGTTCAACTATCCTAAGTTTTCATATGTTGACTGCTGAAGTATATCTGCTGTAATTGGACTTCACTGAAGCTTAGCGACAGCTTTATCGCTACAATATTCAAACAAAATTACTTTTAAGACATTTTATTTCTTCGATTTCAACCGCACCACGTAAAGACCAAAATCCCACCTCATCGTACCATCTCCTTTATGATGAAACTAATTGATTATCTTCAAATCTGTTGGATTTCGCCGAATGTTCGAAGTTCCCCGACTCACCGACCCCGATGTTCCCCGACTGGACGAAATTACCCGACTTAACCTTCTGTCAAACACAAAATACAACCTGTAACCATCTGGGCCATCTATACGCGGTAAGACTGACCCTGGGATCGTGTGTATCCATTTCAGACTACTTTCGGCAACTGTTGGAGGGAATTTCCAGAAATCAATACCACGTGACTTCGTCAGCCAATCAGCTAAAGTCTACCGACGTAACCTCAACGTAACCCGCCATTTTCTCGTCATGTGATGATCTACTTGTTCAAAATTACAGACCTACCACACTTCTTGGATGATACGACAGCTATTCATACCTATATATTTTGTAAGCCCAGGCAATATCTGTTTCCGGGGTATGTATGAAAACCTGTAATTTATCAGAGTTTTCGAGTCTGTTCTCCGCCGGATGAAGGCCGAGCAGAATCCGGTAAAACACCGGATATCGCTCCGCGATAATGGAGACACATGATTCGCAAGCCATCTTATGGATGGCGAAGGTGTACGTAAATGACACATAATAATCAGTGAACATGTAGTATTTTGTACAGTCACCATTATCACATGTATATATATTTTTTTTTCAGTCACTGGGTTGCAAATGGTTATTCAACCAAGTACCGCAGTATTAGTTGAAACTGAGAGCCTTACAATCCGGTGCAGTGAAACCAAAGCGATTTACCAATTATCCATAAAGAGAAATGATCAGGTGCTTGTAACATATGGGCCGGCCCCAGGTACATTAATTCCTGTACTAGTACACTGGTCTGATACTGCTGGAGATCTCAGAAATAGAGCTAAAGTAACAGGAGATTTTCAATCCTCGACCAAATACATGGAGTTTTTCATCAATAACACCAAGTGTGATGATTCTGCTACGTTTGAATGCGAAACTAAACCAACAACAGCGGTCGATCCAAGAAACAGAAGGAGCGTAACTGTTCATGGTAAGTTGTGAGTACTGTAGTTCATGGCTTAATGGAATGAGTAATTAGTTCCGAGTTAAAATAAATGATCATGATGTTCAAGCTATTGCTGGGCCCATTAATGCATCTTTACGACTGTATTTAACCTTGAAAACCTTAAGATTGATCCGGTGAAATTCGGCGGATTATCTGACATATACATGTATACAAAATTTGCAATTTTAACGGAAGTTCATTGTCATTTTACATCGTTGTGCCTTGACACGTCACATGTGGCTTCTGTCGGATGACAGGTTGACAAATAAGTTTGTGAAAATGTTTTAATTTTCTCTATTGAAATTATATCTTTGTTACAGGCGTCACTCAACTCCCCCTGATGACAGGTGGTCGGGAGTGTAGCTTTGGGGACAATGATTGTGATAAGTGTAACCCTGCTAACCCACAAGCACCTCAACCAAAATATGTCAAACTTTCAGAGCAGATTGTACTGACTTGCGAAGGACAAATTGGTGAGCCTACGTCCGCAAACAGCTATCGTTGGTTCAAGAAGCGGACGGGGGACCTATCAGAAATTGAAATCCAAATAAACATTACAAGGGAATGGAAGGATGCTATTGGCCCATCATGCTACGGGACTGGCACAAGCACATTGACATATGTACCTGATCTCGCTGATGTCGGCCTGGTTCTAATTTGTGAGCTAACCTATGACAATACACAAGTCTCTGCATCGCAGTCGCTTAAAGTAAATACCTCTGTCTGTGTAGGTGAGTAGAAAATAATGTACAAGGTGACTAGTCCCAAGCCATGCTGGTTATAGCTTAATTCATAGTCCAGATCCTCAACTTCGGCACTAAAATGGGTTGGAAACCTGGTGATGTCAACCGACGGTCTTTGGTTGTACAATGCATATGTGTCCATTCTGATCCCAGAGTGTGCATTCTTGTGTAACGGGAGGTTTTCCCGGTGACCTAGGTTCGCGGATTCGCAGTGGTAGAATGTCGTAACCTGGCGTGCGAGGATACTGGCAGAGAAGGCGTAATCAATAGAAGAACACAAGTCTGAGAGTAAGATCAAATATATACTATGCATTTATTCAGACGAACATTTATTCAGGTACTCGCGGCTAACAATTCTCGCGGCTAACAATTTCGCTAGTAATCATGATCTCGCGGATAGCATCAAACAAATAAAATGTCAGATATGTCTTTCCCGGAGAAGGTCAATCAAAGCAAAATATTGAATGACACCCCAAACAAAATAGTCCGAGGAACCAGTCTATTCGACGGACTTTCGCTCCTACTCAATGGTAAATAACCGGGCAAATATACTGCCGTCTGTCCTTAACCAACGAAAAGGGGGAAAAACGGAAGAGAAACAACTCAGGCAAACATGGTACCTTTCAGGTGACCTCCTCCGAGAAAGCGATTTGCCAAAGCAGGACTCTGTTCTTATAGAACGCAATAGCAACACTTTACAAGTACGCCTCATTTACATATTACACTCTATTGATTCATTTGTAAATTCGCATATTGGTATTTTCCAATATTCAGCGATCCGCGAGATACAAACAATATTTATGCAAACATCTGCTTCGGTCAGTAAGATTATCTGCGTCAAATTCATCCATAATTCAATATAAAATAATCATATTCCGAGACATCTCATGTTCATAATGTAAATATCAAACGTCACCTGAACGTATAACAAATAAATTCATCGGAAATCAACGTCCCTCACACTCCCCCCACATTACACTAAACCCCCTGCAACAATATGAATGAGTGTCATTTTCTAAATTTTGGCATCCAGGAATGCTTCACCATCGTGGTCATTGTCTTAGTGCCATCCTCCTGCCTCACAAATCGCACCTCCTCATCTCGGCAGTTATACTCTGTTGAGAGTTGGCATGGTTTATCCTCGGCTGTGTTGGCCACCTCAAGCCGGCGGCGCTTTGCCGTCTCCCGCTCCTCATAGTGAATTGTCCTTTTTCTTTTCGGACATCTCTCACCGTCAGGATCTACATATTTGTCATTTTTAACCAGTTCACCGGTTAACCCCGTAACGGTTTGACGGGCATGCTCCACCGTATACAGATGTTTGGACCGAAGATGACGGGTCATATCCCCCTTACGGACATGCCGAAAACCACATGTTCCTTCTGGACAGGAGAAGCGTCTGATGTAAGGGTTATGCCGCAGCTTCCAGTGATTCCAGAGGCTGTTAAGGGCTGTGTAATACCGGTCTCCACATTCCTTAACCCGGCAGCGCATTCCCCCTTCCACCCATTCTGGTCTGAGGTCGTCGTCTAAACTAGACAACTCCGCCTCATCTACATCAATCTCAAGCTCTGCCATCTAAAATGTACAAAATTAAAAAAATGGATTATACTTCACATCTAATATTTATGAAACCATGGTTCATGTAATGCACTCTCCTCCATCGGTAGGGCCCATATCCATGGCCGATCAAGGACAATACACCACAAAAACCAAGGCAATCTTCATAAATCAGCAAAATGAATAAAAACAATCAAGGGAGCATGCATAATGAGACCACAGTCAAAGGAGAATACCTAACGGGAAGTCTAATAGGGCGCCCTGCTCGAGACCAACGCACACCATCCCTCCCCGTTGACCTAGTATCCCCTCTCCCAGAAGTATCAACCATTTCTGGCACTTCTCCCGAAGTCAAACTCTCGTTCAATACCGGGTAATTTGCGCTGTCTACCTCACTGTCTGGACTACACACCCCGTCGTCGCCTAGCGAAGAAGGTGTTTCACACTCATGATCTGGGTTACCTTCGCTACATGGAACAATCCCCCCAGTCCATTTTTCCTCAGCCCCAACTCCCTCATATGGCTTGAGGTGATCCACATGAACCACTTTAGGTTTTCCAGATGGCCCATCCTTAATCCGATAGGTCACAGAGGACAACATATCCTCTATCCTACATGGCCCAATCCAGCCCAGTCCGAGCTTGCAACCTGCCGCAGGAGGATACCACCGCCAAACATACTCTCCGGACAGAAAGACACGGGGCTTAACCCCCCTATCGTAGTATTTCTTTTGCCGAGCTGCCGCTTTTGTCAACTTTTCCTGTGCGAAGTCAAATGCCCTTTGTTGCACATACTGTAACCAACGGACATACTCCACCGGGCAGAAATCCGATCCAGGCGACGATGGATGTCCCACCATGACATCGAGTGGACACAGGAGTTCATGGCCGAACATCAACATATTTGGTGTGCATCCGGTACTGTCGTGTACACTGGCCCGATACGCCATCAACACATACGGTAAATGGTCATCCCAGTCTGAATGGTTTTCGTCCACATACATGGACAACATTTGCAACAGGGTGCGATTGAATCTTTCAACCAGACCATCTGACTGCGGTCGATACGGCGTTGTCCGGGATTTTTTCGCACCCAGCAAGTTGCACATATGCTCAAACAACCGGGACTCGAACTCCCTACCCTGATCGGAATGGATAACTTGTGGCACACCAAATCGACAGATAAATTCCGACATGAGGCGGTCTCCCACAGTCATGGCTGTATGGTCAGGTACCGCGTAAGCTTCGGCCCATTTTGTAAAATAATCGCAGACCACGATAATGTACCGGTTTCCATTCCCTGATTCTGGGCATTCCAATATATCAAGGGCCACCCGCTCCAAAGGAACTGCGACTGCAGACTGTTGCAACGGCGACTTGCCAAACCCGGGACCAGGTTTTCTGCGTGCACACATGTCGCACTGTCTCACCCATAAACTAATATCCGCCCTCATTCCTGGCCAGTACACCCTGCGGCGCACAGACTCCAAAGTCCGTTTTCTCCCAAGATGTCCGGCAGTACGACTACAATGCAACTCCTGAAATACTCTACTCCTTATAGCCTCGGGCGCCACCAAAAGAAGTTTAACTTCGTCGGTTAACTTATCGTGCCACTGGTAATAGAGTACATTGTTTTGGACTACCAGTGTTTCCCAGATACTCCATAGAATCCTAGTACGCCTGGACAGGGATCCTAAGAGACTTCTGTACGGCTTAGTGGTGTACTTTCCCTTCCATTCCAAGATTTGCTTAATAGCAGAGTCTTGCGCCTGCCAGCCCTTTATCTGTTCTCGTGTCCAAGTTTCAAGCCAACAGTGTTGGTCGACCACCGATTCCCCATCTCGCCGTGAGCTCACAGCTTTAGTGGAAAATGCTTCTGGCTTGACAGAACCAGGTTCAGACTCATTAGAGTCTTCAGCCTTGACTGTGTCAAGCCAGCCAGTGGAACAATCCAAACACTCTACGTTTTTACATTTACGATGTGCCTTCCTTGACAACCCATCAGCATTCCCATGAAGGTGTCCTTGCCTATGTTGTACGTCAAAGTCGTAAGTGTCTAATACGGACAGCCATCTAGCGACCATACCCTCTGGATTTTTGAACTTCCTAAGCCAAGTTAGGGAAGCATGATCAGACCTGACGATAAAATGATGTCCAAGCAGATAGTGTCTAAAGTGTTTGACAAAATACACTACAGCATAGAGCTCTCGATACGTAACGCAGTACTGCTGCTGATGTTTGTTAAGAGTCTTTCTACCATAGGCTATCACTTTTTCCTCTCCGTCCTGTACCTGTGATAACACTGCCCCTACTCCACACAGACTTGCGTCCGTGTCCAAAATGAACAACGCATCCATCTGCGGATAGGCCAGAATTGGCGCAGAAACGAGCAGTTTCTTTAGCCGTTCGAATGACAGAGAGGCCTCGTCTGTCCACTTAAATGGAACCCCTTGTTTTGTGAGTTGAACAAGAGGATACGCTACAGTGGCGAAATCGGGAATGAATTTACGATAGTATCCTACCAGTCCAAGAAAACTACGCACCTCGCTAACGGAATCAGGGTTGGGCCAATCCACTACGGCGTCGATTTTACTGGGGTCACAGCTCACCCCACTGCCTGAAACAACGTGACCTAGGAATGTTACTTCCGTACGGAACAATGCACATTTAGATGGCTTGAGCTTCAAATTTGCTGCCCGAAACCTAAGGAACACTTCCCGCAAGTTATTATGCGCAGCCTCAAAGGTGTCGCCAAAAACGATAACGTCATCCAAATAACATAGGCTTTTCTTCCACTGCAGCCCTCGAAGTAAGAGCTCCATTAAGCGGTCGAAAGTTGCTGGCGCGTTACATAAACCGAAAGGCATTACGTTAAACTGGTAGAGACCGGTGGGTGTGGAAAATGCTGTCTTGACTTTATCAGCATCCTTCATACCGCATTGCCAATATCCGGAGACTAGATCTAAAGTACTATACCAGCAAGCGCCTACCAATGAATCCAATGACTCATCAATCCGTGGAAGCGGATAGGCATCTTTCACTGTAGCGGCGTTGAACTGACGATAATCTACGCAAAATCGTGTTGATCCATCTTTCTTTTTCACCAATAAGACGGGCGACGACCAAGGACTCGAACTAGGTTCGACAATTCCATCAGCAAGCATTTTTTCTAATTCAATTTCTACCGTAGCTCGCTGACTCAAAGGCAACCGACGCGGAGGAATACGAATTGGTGGTGCATCATCAGTATCAATATGATGTTGCGCTATATCGGTATGCCCTAGCTTTCCGTTCGGCGCTTTAAATATGTCCACGAATTCACCCAGTAGACCAGCAATTCTTTGCTTTTGTCCAAGAGTAAGCGAAGGAGATGCGGATTCTAGCAATGGAACCAAGTGCTCAGGTATAGGCTTCGGCATTGGCACATCCACTGCACTGACATTACTGGGACTATCTAATTTTACAGCCTGAAGATTGGCGACGGTGGAGTTCCTCAATATTCGAACTGGCTGGTCCGAGAGATTAACTACCGAGAAAACTATCCGCCTAGGATCAACTATCGCACTTGACAGAAGGACACCTCTTTTATCCCAGGTCCGGAATGGTTCCATGATGAAATTTTCATCCCGTTCCACAGGACCATCAACATAACCAGTGACCAATTTCTCAACGCCTGGTGGAATGACAACTCTCTTAGAGATTTTTACTCTACAACATCTACGAGAATTTGACCTGTATAACTTCACACTTTCTCTCCCTACCTGTAGCACTTCCTTAGAAATTTGAATGGACATGTCGTAACGGTCCAGGAAGTCAATACCCAGGATCCCAGGGAGGTCAATATCAGCTACAACGAACTCATGTTCGAAGGCAATTCCTCCAATATGACAACGTAAATGAATCATGCCATGCACAACTAAATCACTTCCATCCGCAGTAGTCATTGCAACCGCAGCAGGCCGAAGGATCGGCCTTTCCTCTCCTAACCGATCATACACCCCGATTGCCAAGAGACTCAATGCCGATCCCGTATCAACCAGGAAATCTTTCTTAACTTTCCCCATGATTACCTCGGCAAACAAGCAATTCTCTTGCACACTACAAATACCAACAGCTGGCCCACATCTTGCGTCACGTGTAAAACGGGCTGAACCTTCGGCCACAGATCCAACCCTGTCTAGTTTAACGAATTGTGTCCAGCTGCTCCTTGCTCAGATTCTCTAAAGTTTCTACCTGACAACTCGGGTCTTCTTCTTTGGGGACAGTCATAGGAAAGGTGCCCAAAAGGGTGACAAACATAGCATTCAACATTTGCGCCTACTCCGCCTTCTCCCCTGCCCCTAATCCGTTGCAGTGAGGACAATTGCCTAAAAGATTCTCTCACTTCCGCGCTCAAACGAGCTAGCTCAGCCTGTATAGAGCGAAAACGCTGATCATCATCATCAGGTTCTCGTGACGCCACAGATTTAACTCCCGTTGTCTCATTTTCCAGATAAATTCTAGGTTTTGTCGGCGCTGCACGTACTCCCTTAACTGCCTCATATTCCACGGCCAAAGCGATAGCGGCCTCGAGTGTCTTTAGACGACGAAAGACTACATGTTCCTTGATTTCTGCGGAGCCAATGCCATTAACGAATTGCTCGAGTACATTGGTCTCACGGTAAACGTATGGCATATCTGGGAAAGCCAGACATGCCAATCGCCGTAACGTATATCCGTAATCAGCCGGAGACTCGCTACTCAAGCGTTTTCTTGAACGAAACTCGTAACGATGGGATATCTCCCTTTCCTTCGGGTCAAACCGCTCCACCAGTACCGATTTCAATAGTTCGTAGCATTCCAACTGCACAATCGGTAGATCTCCTAGAAGCTTTTGTGCATCACCTCTGAGTGACATCGCTAACTGTTGCGCTTTTTCTCCCTCTGTCCATCCGTTCCATTGTGCCACCTGCTCGAAGTGAACAATATAATCTTTCCATTGCACGGATTGACCGTCAAATTTATCGGGTTCCTTTTCTCGCCTACTCATTTGGCGTTTTCTAGTTCCCGATTCGGCGCCAAACGCGTTCCTGTTTCCAACTTCAGGAATCCGAGAAGGTTCATGTTTCCATCTAATACCACCCCCGCCTGTCTTTTGAGTATCATCTCCATTTATACCATCACTATTCTCACCAATTCGCGCCCTAACCTGCTTTATCTGAGTGTCTAGCAAACTATCCAGTCTGTCACAAGCCCGGGTTACTTCATCGCTATCCCCGTTCTCATAAGCTGAACGACGCTGTTTATCGGACCCAGCAGTTTCTTTCTCAAACTTAACACTAGCTCCCCTCAAATTCTCACTCTCTTCAAGACTAGCATAGCCAAACGGATTCTCCCATTGACCACGGTTCTCCATCCCTGACGCACCCCAGATCAACGACATGATATCTTATCACAAAGAATCCTGGTCACGGCACCAAAATGTAACGGGAGGTTTTCCCGGTGACCTAGGTTCGAGGATTCGCAGTGGTAGAATGTCGTAACCTGGCGTGCGAGGATACTGGCAGAGAAGGCGTAATCAATAGAAGAACACAAGTCTGAGAGTAAGATCAAATATATACTATGCATTTATTCAGACGAACATTTATTCAGGTACTCGCGGCTAACAATTCTCGCGGCTAACAATTTCGCTAGTAATCATGATCTCGCGGATAGCATCAAACAAATAAAATGTCAGATATGTCTTTCCCGGAGAAGGTCAATCAAAGCAAAATATTGAATGACACCCCAAACAAAATAGTCCGAGGAACCAGTCTATTCGACGGACTTTCGCTCCTACTCAATGGTAAATAACCGGGCAAATATACTGCCGTCTGTCCTTAACCAACGAAAAGGGGGAAAAACGGAAGAGAAACAACTCAGGCAAACATGGTACCTTTCAGGTTACCTCCTCCGAGAAAGCGATTTGCCAAAGCAGGACTCTGTTCTTATAGAACGCAATAGCAACACTTTACAAGTACGCCTCATTTACATATTACACTCTATTGATTCATTTGTAAATTCGCATATTGGTATTTTCCAATATTCAGCGATCCGCGAGATACAAACAATATTTATGCAAACATCTGCTTCGGTCAGTAAGATTATCTGCGTCAAATTCATCCATAATTCAATATAAAATAATCATATTCCGAGACATCTCATGTTCATAATGTAAATATCAAACGTCACCTGAACTTATAACAAATAAATTCATCGGAAATCAACGTCCCTCACACTTGTATATATGAAAACATGCAAAAAGAATTTTTGTTTCTTTTCAATGTGTAACCTTGTGAACCTTTGTATAAACTTTTTTTAGAAAAATTTCCGGCAAAGTGGATATCTGTTACCTAAACTTGATAAATTAATATACTATGAACCCTCTGGGGTCTTCGGTGGCCGAATGGTCTATAAGGCGCTTCGCTGGGGACCGCTAGCTCACACGGCTGACCGGCACGGGTTCGAGCCCAGCTGGTTCATGTGTGGAAGTTTGCCAGTTACTTGGTTCTCTCCGGGTACTCCGGTTTCCTTCACCAGCCAAACTGACTATCACCATATGAGTGAGACAACCTTGAGTGTGACATTAAGCCAAATTCTCCTCCCTCTGAAATTGTATATGTCCCTATTGGATCTCACTTATTTCAATTGAATTTAGCGATAAGTTTTTTTCATGCCATGAATGTATAATAGCCTCACTATATGTGGTCAGTATCTCTGCACACTTAGACTTGTTGTTGGGGAGGGGAAGAAGATCTCTGTCTCAATTTTGCCAAAAGGTTTTATATCAGAGGCCTGTCTCTAAATCTACCCAATGTTATAGATCGCGCTGGTCCCAAACTGTATAGGCAGTGGTGACGCCAAAAGAACCAGCGTACCGTATAATTAGTCGCTGCCCAGAGGCACGCATCTACGTCCTCGAATGACTACTGTTCGTCATAAATAAAACATGATATTGAATGAGGATGATATTGAAGATACGAGAATAAAATAAAGAAACCAAACAGACACACGAGGTGTTGATTAATGAAATGTACAAAAGGCACTTCTACAGATTACTTGCTGTATTGGACAGAAGTGTCGTCGGCCTGCCTAAATGATCAAGATATGGAGTGAACGGAAGGTGACGGACAGGCGGACAGACTGACGGGCCAACAAACAGACAAAAACAGTGATAGCTATCACAAACAAAGGGATAAGAGCATCGCCCAAAAACGGTGATTAGCTTGAGCCCTCACCTCATTCCATGATCACCTTTAAATGGTGATTACCATTATCCTTTTAGGGTGATGAGCAATAAATGCAAATTGTAGGTAGTCACTTTTGTAGGACAATGAGTCCTGATGATCATCACCCTAAAAAGGTGATGTCCTCAAATTTATACTCATGGCCCATCACCCTTACAGGCGACGAACTAGCCTCATCACCTTTAATAGGTGATGAACTGAGTCCTTCACCTTTTCTCATAACTTTTAAATGGTGATGACCAGGCATCATCACTAAAAAAAGGTGAAGATCCATCACCATTTGTCCGACTGTGATCTATATATTCATATAAGATATGATTTTTTTTATTTAAAAAAAAAATGAACCCAAACTTCAGACAAGGCTTAACATATTCTTTGCTTCATTTGTTTAGTATACAATGCATTGAGGTAATGGGCGTAACTTTGGAACTGTGAAGATTTATATTCAAGTCTGTGACAGTTTGTAGATCTATATATATCTTGTTTTATTGTCGCCGGCTCAACCACAATTTCCTGTAAACATCACAAGAAAACGGCTTAAGATTCAGAAATGATATTTATCTTTTCATAATCCTATAATACTGGAGGTGAAAAATATACATTTGGATTTTTATTTCATGGATGCGCTATTAGGAAAATTATAAAAACCGAAAGTAGGTATATCGCAAAAATTCCTGGCGAACTGACACGATCTATTTCGGCAGATATTTCGCCATGAATTAAAAGGAAATGTTTTTTCAAACTGTATATTTCTGAAACGGGCGCCTCTTTAGTAATAACTGAACAAAATGGAAATCCGATACATATTGGCTTTTGTCGATTATATACTGATATGTGTGCAGTTTGCATTGGGTTAACCCTATCTGGCCTGGGCGATTTGGGGTGTACCGCAGCCTTGGGGGGGAGTGCCCCTATATATTTTCGCTATTGTGAAGGCTAGAGAGCTGACACTTATCACATTAAATATTTGGATCAAGCTCTACAAGAAAATGTAAAAACAATCCAAGATGGCCGCTATGATGACGTCACTGTGGCGAGCATTTTTGGACGATTTTTTGGTCACAATTTTCGAATTTTTTATTTTTGTTTTTTTTCTTCGTAAAAACTGCATCAAAAATTAGTAAATAATAATCTGATATGAAATAAAATAGGTTTTTCCCACTTTTCCATACAGAAAAGCGAAGATTTTGAAGAAATATGGCGAAAATATCACTTCTCTGGTGCCGCCATTTTGAATTTTCCCATTATCCTCTGCTCGGTGGCTCATGCAAATAGATTCAAAATGACCTCAATATGATAATCTAAAAACTCATCTCCCAATCTTTTGTCCTTCCGGAGCAAATAACCAACAGCGAAGTGGAGGGGGGGGGGGGAGTGCACCCCCCTCCCCCCCCAAGGCCAGGTAGGGTGAACAGGGGGAGGGGAGTGCAAGTGCCCCCCCCCCAAGGCCAGGTAGGGTGAGCATAGGGCATACCACTTCGCAATTGCAATGAAGTGATTTGTTTCTTGTCACAAAGAACCTTCCGATGATTCTTGAATTGTATACGATATCATTCACGACCTCAAAAATTAACGGCATGTTGAGAATTTTGTGCGAATACATACAAAATCTGACTAACACAATAATGTGGTTCAGCAATACTGACTGACATTTGTCCCCGAAGAGTACATCTAGTGTTCGTTTTATTGATATACATGTTTTTGTTTCGCTAACCCAGGCCTGGAAGTGACACTACAGCTCCTCGGAGAAGCTAAAATCGTTTCTGTAGCCTCTTTGCAGACGTTACATTTTTCAGATTATACCTTCTCCCATTTGTACAGCAGTGCATTTGTTCCAAGGGGCGGTGATTAATTTTATATTGGAAATATTATATTTTTGAATCTGAGCTTATGTTTCCAATTCGAATGATTTGATACCATCATACACAGCCCGAAAAAAGGCGATGGCCCATCACCCTTTAATGGTGATCAGTTAGAGCGATCACCTTCAAATTTCAGCTTTAAGGGTGATAATATTGCCTCATCAACCTTATAATGTGATAACCTCAATCATTGCATATCACACTTCAAAGGTGATGACCATCATTTTTTAAAGTTGATCATAAAAAAGGTGTGATATATATATCAAGAATGGTCTCCCATTTGCTTTGAATATTTGTGGGATTTTCTCGTCTAGACTGAGAAGTAATTTATACAGTAGGCCGGCCAAGGACGCGAATTGTAACTTTTGATAGCATTGTTTGTTACAAATGGGTACCCATGCTAAATTAATTCTTTGGGGGTAGCTTTCAAAGTGGGAAGGGATACCACCCAGATTTTGGGATATAAAGGTCATTTTGGGGTCACTTTCGGAGTCCAATAAGGTCAAAAATGGTAAACATTGTTCTCAGCTTAATTCCCACCGTGATATCTGTTACCAATGTGTATCGGCGCTAAATTAGTATTATTTAGTGTGAGGCTTCAACACAGGTATGAATAACAGTTTAATTATTGGAATTGGGGTTATTTCAAGGTTATTTTAGGGGTAAAATGAGGGAAAATCCTTTTTATTTCATATATATTGTGCTGTTTTTTTATTACTTTAGTGTGCACTGTGTTCCAAGGTAGCGAATTGATAACAAGACAACTTTGGCAATTTGGGGTCATTATCACGTCATTTCGAGGTCAAATAAGACCCAAAGATGGGCCTTAAAACAATATGAAAAATTTATGTATGAAATTCCTTGTGAAAAAGGAGTAAAAAGCCAAAGTAGTTCTACGGAATGAATTTCATGATAGTGTATAATGTAGGGTATTGGGTAGTTTTTGTTTGTCAGTTTTGCAACATGCACTTTCCTATAGACTGGACCTTCCCAGTCAAGATAATTGTTGGTGCGAAGTTTTCTTTATCGAGTTTGAAATAATTAACCCTTTCTAACCTGGGTGATAGTGAGTTCGGAAATTTTGTGCCCTCTTGAACATTGCAGTATCAGTAGTATACAATGCGTAAAACGGCAGCTTAGCGCCTCACTGCGCATGCGCAGAACCAAAATTGTGGCGGTATTGTGGCGGTATTGGGGCGTTGCGCATGCTTGATGAGGGGGCGTGGCCTATAGTGAGTGGGTGGGTTCAAAATGGCGGCTACTTACAGTCCGCCATTTTGAACCCACCCACTCACTTCCCAGGTCAATGAGTGCACTGGGTGAGTGGGTGGGTTTAAAATGGCGGACACCACTCACTCCGGTGCACTCATTAACATGGGAAGTGAGTGGGTGGGTTCAAAATGGCGGACCCTTATTTTACACACACAGTGCACCCGAGTGAGTGGGTGGGTTTAAAATGGCGGACGTTGATTTTTTGTGCACCCGAGTGAGTGGGTGGGTTAAAATGGCGGACGTTGATTTTTTGTGCACCCGAGTGAGTGGGTGGGTTAAAATGGCGGACGTTGATTTTTTGTGCACCCGAGTGAGTGGGTGGGTTAAAATGGCGGACCCTTATTTTACACACACAGTGCACCCGAGTGAGTGGGTGGGTTAAAATGGCGGACGTTGATTTTTTGTGCACCCGAGTGAGTGGGTGGGTTAAAATGGCGGACCCTTATTTTACACACACAGTGCACCCGAGTGAGTGGGTGGGTTAAAATGGCGGACTATTCAATCTGACTTACCTGACCTGATCTGTCTCCCTGCCTGCCTGCCTGCATCCCTGCCTTGCTTGCCTGCCTGCATTCTGCCTGTATGGAATGCATGTACTGACTTGGTTCTGGGTTTTTTCCATCACGGTTGTGCGCAGGTGTATGACGTCACTTCCGGTCTGCGTGAATCGGGCGTGACCTGGGACTATGGGAGGCATGTACTGACTTGGTTCTGGGTATTTGTCATCACGGGGAGGTCACGTGATCAGTTCAAGGTCATATCCATTTTTTATCGATATGTCAACCCCACACCCAGTCCATTAGATGCTCCTTCACCTAAGCTTCACTTTGATACCTCACTCGACCTGTGGTGTGAGTGAGTGCAAGAATGTATTCATCCGCGGTGATGCAGTCATGTCTGGCATGTGACATTGAAATTAACAGCCTGGCGGGAGTTGCAGCGTCTAGCCAGTACAATTCGTCAAACTCTGGCCTATCAGGTGTCGCACTATATATATGAGAAATACATCGAGACAGTCCTGCAGCTCATCAGACCTCACATGAACACTCTGGTAGCCTCATACGAGTCCCTCACTGAAGCACTACAGGCTGTGACGGAGGCGGAAATTGCTACGGCAGTGGTAGCGGCTTGTCCTTCCAAAATCCCACGTGAAGAGATCGTGACGTACATCTATGTGCACCAAGGACGGAAAGATGATGATGAATTCAAACAAGTCTTGTTGACCAACTATTGAGAACAAGGAAAACATGTATTGATCTGGAGAGATTGTATTACAAAAAATTCAGAGTTTTTTCACTGTTAATTGTATTAAAAAAATTCAATACTTACCTATAATTGTATTAAATTCAATTGTGAATACGTTCATTTGTGTGTTAATAAAAAATAGTAATTTAAAAAATGTTTAGTGTTCATTTTTTCCTTTTTTTAATAGTCAAATAGCTCCAAAAACGTCTATTTCCATTCTTGCGCATGCGCAGAATGCTGATAGTTCAACCCACACCAGTCCATCAGATGGCCCTTCATCTCACCTTCACATTGATACCTCACTCGGCTCGATCGGACCACTAGGGGCTCTCCTAGCTCCAAAAAGGCTATTTTGCAGATAAATGTCAACATCGGGTGTACGAAGATTTTTTTTTTTTTTATTTTAGAGGTAGTGCGTCGAGTGAAGTATTAAATGGAAGCTGACGTGAAATGCTTCACATTGATACCTCACTCGACCCGATTGGACCACTAGGGGCTGCCCTAACTCCAAAAACGGTTATTTTGAAGATTGCGCATGCGCAGAATGCTTATAGTTCAACCTACACCAGTTCATCAGATGCTCCTTCACGTTACCTTCAATTTGATACCTCACTCGACCCGATTGGTCCATTAGGGACGCCTCTAACTCCAAAAAGGCTATTTTTGAAGATTCATATTTTTGATATCATCTTCGCGCATGCGCACAATTACCCTAATTCAAGCCCATACCCAGTCTATCAGATGCTCCTTCACGTCACCTTCAATTTAATACCTCACTCGACCCGATTGGTTCATTAGGGACGCCTCTAACCCCAAAAAAAGGCTATTTTCATAGCCTTTGGACTTCGCGCATGCGCAGAAAATTCAAAATAGCCTTTATTGGAGTTAGGGCAGCCCCTAGTGGTGCAATCGGGTCGAGTGAGGTATCATTGTGAAGCATTTCACGTCAGCTTCCATTAGATAGCTCACTCGACCCACTACCTCTAAAATAAAAAATCTTCATTCACCGGATGTTGATATTTATTTTCAAAATAATCTTTTTTGAGGTTAGAGGCGTCCCTAATGGTCCAATCGAGTCGAGTGAAGTATCATTGTGAAGCATTTCACGTCAGCTTCAATATCATACCTCACTCGACCCTCTACCTGAAAATAAAATTTTGTTGACTTGACGTATGAAGATTTTTGTTTTCAAAAAAATTTTTTTGAAAAAATTTTTTTTGGGGAAAAAGGATGAGGGACATCTGGTGTTAGTTGGGTGTGCTTAGGAAAGAAGTTTCCACTTCCGGAAAGATGGGTTGGCCCTGAAAAGGGCCGTTGATAGCGTGATACAACACACACTTATGCACGATAGATCCGCTTCACGCCCCCCACATGTTTTCTGCATATGGGACATTTTATTTTCAAATGGCACTCGCCGGCATCAATGCATCGACACATCGCACCTTGACACGTCAGGGTTACCCAGCAATCCTTACACAGGCAAAGATGTCCACAAGGTAACACGGCGTACCAGCTTTCCTCGTCCGTACAGATACAGCATCGTGTTTTCTTCTGTTCTAGATGGCGTTCTTTCTTGAGTGTGGTAATTTGCGCTTCCATTCCTTGCAGCGTCGTCTCCATCCCATCCCATCCAGCCCTCTGTGCATGGCGATAATCTGTTCATTGAGTTGGATTATCTCGACTTGGTGGCGACAGGGTGTTTCTACCGCTGAAATTGTGGGAGTTTCGGCAATGGTAGGAGGTCCGGCTGTAGGGTGTTCAGTCCTTATACTTTGAGTGTCCACAGGCGGTGTGATCGTGGTTGTGGGAGGTCTACTAGAATTTAGCCAGGGCAGCTCGTCTTGTTCTCCTTCACCCGCCGTCACATCACTGTCGTTTTCTTCCATTCTGTGGATGTTTTGGTCCTGTTGTTCACTCAGGCTTCGCAGCCGGCTACTTTCTTCTGCTGTCACCTGTTCCCGAAGTTGTTCTGCAAGATGTTCCGTACTGTTGATTAACGTGGATTCATCTTCAAGTACTCGTTGAAAACTGGAGAGGATCGTCAATTCGCTTCCATCTTCTTCTTCTGCATGGGCAACGATTTCTCTATTTTCTGTAGCAGCCGCATGTCTCGGGTCTCGAGTCGGATGATGTGTAAACAGAGGGGTACGTCGTCTTCGAAAACTCATGATGGTGTATTGGTGAATACATATCAAAATTATAGGCTTTTTATAGTCTAGTGGGGAGGTGAGTACAAAATGGCCGTGATGCACAGTCCTCCATTTTAACCCACCCACTCACCGGCATCAGTGAGTGCAAGATATAGGCTGACCCACTGTATATAGTGATTGGCAGTACAAAATGACGGCCAATCCACAGACGCCATTTTAACCCACCCACTCACCCGTGTCAGCCAGTGCAAGAATCCCACTGTGCTGTGTAATGTACCCCTTGTCTCAAAGCATTAAATTTTTTATGATTTTTTCGATAAAACCCGTCACAATTTTCATGGAATTATTAGACGACTGTCACCCAGAGTCTATACACGTTTTTAGTCAGAAAAATTAATTTATTTCCCATATATCTGGTGTTTCAGACTCCCGTACAGGACGTCAGCGAAATCGTGTATAGACAGTCCAGAGAAAATGGAAAGACTGGAAACTTCGGTGTGTTTCCTTGTCATTATAAATGCCTGTTTTTTGTACAATACAACTCACCGCACGTAGAATTTTTAGTTCCAATTCATCTCACATAAATCAAGCACTTGTATTAAAAATTTCAGCCGTCTACCCCTTGACTACGTCCTGATTTTTTAATTTTTACCGAGTTTCCGAGCCGTACTCTTGGAATACGAAAATACAGAAAACCCGCTTCATTAAAAATCAATCAATGGTCTGGATTAAAAATAGAGCCAGTCTATCTCTTAGCAATCGATACGCCTGCCCTGAAAATTCCAGCGCGTTTCGATCGTGAGAACTGTAGCAAATCAAGAAAACATTTACGGGAAAGAACGCACATTGCTACGCAGTTCGCGGGTTAAATTTCGCGCCGACGGAAGTGCGTCAGAGACAAACGGAGTTGCGGCCCCTTGGAAAAGTGCATTTTTACCAATTTATGCGGTTTGATAATTTATTAAATGTGTTTGTCGTAGGAATACCCTTGTTTTATTAAGGTAACATTATGAAAAGGATGTGGGCTACCTATTTCAGTCATTGATTCCGTGAATTCACGGTGCCTTAAATTTATAAGCTGTATCATGCGTACTAGGGGTACCCGATTATTTAAAAAAACCCTTCACGTACGTAGAGCCTCTATTTACCTATATACTATGGCTTGGCAAGCCTCGGGTTTCACTATTTTAGAGTACTAGGGTTGTTCAGGTAATTATTAAGACTTGAAATTCGAGTCCAGCCATGCACTAAATTTTATTTTTATCTTCGTATGAGTCCAGACTCTTAATTTAGCCACTCGGGGAGCGTCTAAAAAAATAATGGCAGTGTTAATTAATTTTCCCAGGGTATTTTTTTATTTTTAACCATGAAAAATTGAATATTTTTTATGATTTTTTCGATAAAACCCGTCACAATTTTCATGGAATTATTAGACGACTGTCACCCAGAGTCTATACACGTTTTTAGTCAGGAAAATTAATTTATTTCCCATATATCTGGTGTTTCAGACTCCCGTACAGGACGTCAGCGAAATCGTGTATAGACAGTCCAGAGAAAATGGAAAGACTGGAAACTTCGGTGTGTTTCCTTGTCAATCATAACTGCCTGTTTTTTGTACAATACAACGTGTGAGGTGTCAAAGTGAAGCTTGTGTGGGGTAGAGTCAGAATTGTGTGTTTTTGAATGCATGTCGCGTTAATCTGCGCATGCGCAGTTGGTTGTAGTAAGTAAAGTGGCCATTTTGGGGCAGTGAAGGAAGTTATTTGGGGTCGAGATGGGCTAATCACGGTTCGAATGCGTCCTGGAAGGTGTCATCTTGTAGTTCTCGGGGTGTACATTCCGATTTGAGGGATGTTCGCGTCATCTGTGACGTCATCGGTGACGTCATCGGTACGAGTAGTAGCGAAAGTGGACATTTTCGGGCAGTACATGAAGGTATTTGGGGTCGAAATGGGCTATTCACGGTTCGAATGCGTCCTGGAAGGTGTCATCTTGTAGTTCTCGGGGTGTACATTCCGATTTGAGGATGTTCGCGTCATCTGTGACGTCATCGGTACGAGTAGTAGCGAAAGTGGACATTTTCGGGCAGTACATGAAGGTATTTGGGGTCGAGATGGGCTATTCACGGTTCGAATGCGTCCTGGAAGGTGTCATCTTGTAGTTCTCCGGGTGTACATTCCGATTTGAGGGGTGTCCGCGTCATCTGTGACGTCATTGATGACGCCATCGGTACGAGTAGTAGCAAAAGTGGACATTTTGTGGGTGCGTGAGGGTGAGTTTGGTGTAGAGATGCACCATCCTTAGTCCGAATGCGTCGTGTGAGGTGTCATTTTGTAGCTCTCTGGGTGTACATTCCCAATTGAGGCATGTCCGAAGCATCTGTGACGTCATCGATGACGTCATCAGTAGCGTGCAGACCTCGATTTGAGGCATGTTCGCGTCATCTGTGACGTCATTGGTGACGTCATCAGTAGGAGTAGTAGCGAAAGTGAGCATTTTGGGGCAGTGAAAGGAGTCCAGACTCTTAATTTAGCCACTCGGGGAGCGTCTAAAAAAATAATGGCAGTGTTAATTAATTTTCCCAGGGTATTTTTTTATTTTTAACCATGAAAAATTGAATATTTTTTATGATTTTTTCGATAAAACCCGTCACAATTTTCATGGAATTATTAGACGACTGTCACCCAGAGTCTATACACGTTTTTAGTCAGGAAAATTAATTTATTTCCCATATATCTGGTGTTTCAGACTCCCGTACAGGACGTCAGCGAAATCGTGTATAGACAGTCCAGAGAAAATGGAAAGACTGGAAACTTCGGTGTGTTTCCTTGTCAATCATAAATGCCTGTTTTTTGTACAATACAACGTGTGAGGTGTCAAAGTGAAGCTTGTGTGGGGTAGAGTCAGAATGGTGTGTTTTTGAATGCATGTCGCGTTAATCTGCGCATGCGCAGTTGGTTGTAGTAAGTAAAGTGGCCATTTTGGGGCAGTGAAGGAAGTTATTTGGGGTCGAGATGGGCTAATCACGGTTCGAATGCGTCCTGAAAGGTGTCATCTTGTAGTTCTCGGGGTGTACATTCCGATTTGAGGGATGTTCGCGGCATCGGTGACGTCATCGGTGACGTCATCGGTGACGTCATCGGTACGAGTAGTAGCGAAAGTGGACATTTTCGGGCAGTACATGAAGGTATTTGGGATCGAGATGGGCTATTCACGGTTCGAATGCGTCCTGGAAGGTGTCATCTTGAAGTTCTCGGGGTGTACAT
>JAVTVY010000024.1:0-32236 GCA_036873755.1 Hanleya hanleyi
CCGTTAATCTTGGCTTGGGAATTCTGCCCGCACAGCAGCATTACATGCATTTTTGTTCACCCCAAGAGTAAACTTGCAAAACTTGGTATGAACGCTTTCAATTGGGGAACATTCATGAATATCTCAACAGCCCAAATTTCGGATTTATATAAAAGAATTGGTTTGACCTCGCTATCAAAAATCTGTGTGTACATATAGTGCCTGGTACATTAAAGCCTATAAGGGAGTATATTGCCGCCGTATAACCGATGATAGCGTATCCAGCTATGCTCTCAATGCAAAGCAAACACAAGCAGAATTTAACCCAAGTGTTTACACTTTACTGTTATCATGTCAAAGTGTTATAACTTGACAACGGGCAGTCATTTGAGGTCTGAGACTGGCAGCCGAACAAATATGCGAGGATCAACAAACGAGCCAACTTTATACCACGTGGTCATCTTCTAATCTTGCTCTTGATTAATATGCGGTCTAGAAACGCACATTTGATTGGACAATCTAGCCCTCGGGCTAAATAATCCAGCCCGCGGACTAAATCATCTAGTCCGCGGGTTAAATCATTCAGTCCAAGGACTGATTCAATCACTCCGAGGGTCAAATATTCAAGCCCGACGGCTAAATCGTTCAGTCCGAGAGCTAAATATATATAACCCGAGGTTTAGGAAATGTATCACAATTGGTCAATTTAGCCCTAAGTAAATCGAATTAGACCTAGGGTTAAATGCATTTAGTCCGAGGGCTAAATCATCTAGTCCGCGGGTTAAGTCATTCCCTTCCGAGGGTTAAATCATGAGTCCGGGGATTGGATGTAATCAACCCGATGGTTAAATTGTTTAGTCCGAGAACTAAATGAATGTAATCCGGGGTGTAGGAAATGTATTACAATTGGTCGATTTGGCCCTAGGATTAAATCGATTTAGCCCGAGGAATTAGTCCGAGGGCTATTTGTGAAATTTTGTCCACCAGCGCCAACCATAGCCGCTAAACCGTTCAGCTAATCGACAGTATTTTGCATTCAGTGCAACACACCATAGCCTTCACAATACATCTCAGCAGCCTAGTAATTTGTACCTATCAAGGTTCAAGAGAATAAACGCTTGCAATATAGAAAATAGCCCATTGGGCTTCAATACCCCTCGGCTATCAGTTATTGTCTACACCCAGCAATCATGCAATGTATAATATATTCAGTGTATTTTTAGAACTAGATTAACAAAAATCTGATCTAGTAGGTTTGACTGTATTTCAGGTTTTACCAAGGCCTGAGGTTCTAGTAGAGCATGATCGAATTCTTAGCTCTAAATATACAATTCTAAAAAGCTTATAATCAAATCAAGTACTTTTATCTTGGAAATATAGATCAAGGTCAGTCATCTTCAAAAAATCAATTCCAACTTAATTGCAACAGGAACATGGATTCTTAGATCTTAGACTTAACATATAGAATTGGACCTTTTAAACATAGGTCAAGGTCAGTGATATTCTTCAATAGATTTCCGGTCCAGCCATAAGTGGTATAAATTTGGGCAATGTAGATATAATCTTTCATGAAATATTGTACTGAATAGAATCGGACCTGGATAAAATAGGTCAAGGTCAGTCATCTTCAGCACACCTTTGGAACATCACCAGATGTACACATATTACTAATTTGGAAAGCCTAGATATATTCTTCAGGTTATATCGTAATAAACAGTATATGACCTTGAAAAAATAGGTCAAAGTCTGTCAACTGGGATAGGCTTCTAGTCAATCAACAGTTGCATGCTCAATATGAATTTGGGAGACCCCAGCAAATACTAAAATTTGACCTTGATAAAATAGGTCAAAGTCAGTCATCTTCAGTACATGTTTGCACCTTTGCCAGATGTATACATAGTATTAGTTTGGAAAGCCTAGATATATTTCTTCATGACAGACCATAATAAACAGTATATGACCTTGAAAAAATAGGTCAAGGTCAGTCAACTTGAATAGGCTTATAGTCAATCACCAGTTGCATTAGTGATATGAATTTAGAGACCCCAGTTTCCATCCTTTATAAAATAAAGCAAATATTAAATTTGACCTTGATAAATACGCCAAGGTCAGTCATCTTCAGTACACCTCTGGACCTTCGCCAAATGTATACATAATATTAAATTGAGAAGCCCAGATATAATTCTTTATGTTAGACCATAATAAACAGTATATGACATTGAAAAAATAGGTCAAGGTCAGTCAACTTGGATGGACTTCCAGTCAATCACCAGTTACATAAGTAATATGAATTTGGAGGCCATAGCTTCAATCCTTCAAAAAACATGGCAAATACTATAATTTGACCTTGATAAAATAGATCAAGGTCAGTCATCTTCAGTACACCTCTGGGCCTTCGCCAGATGTATACATAGCATTAAGTTGAAAGTCTAGCTTTATTTCTTCATGTTATATCATAATAAACAGTAAATGACCCATAAAAAGTAGGTCAAGGTCAGTCAACTGGAATAAGCTTCTAGTCAATCACGAGTTGCATAAATAATGAATTTGGAGACCCTGTGCTTTTATACTACTAAATGTGAGTCAACATTCTGTTACTATGCTATCCTCTGTGCATTGCCTCAAGGTCAATATGGCTCGAAATGCGCTTTAATACTACTAAATGTGAGTCAATATACTGTTATTATACTATCCTCTGCGCATTGCACCGAAAGGTCAGTAGGGCTCGGAATGCGCTTTTATGCTACTAAATGTGAGTCCATATACTGTTACTATACTATCCTCTGCGCATTGCACCGCAAGGTCAATAGGGCTCGAAATGCGCTTTTATACTACTAAATGAGATTCAATATACTGTTAATATAAAATCCTATGCGCATTGCGCCGTAAGGTCAATAGGGCCCGAAATGCGCTTTTATACTACTAAATGTGAGTCAATATACAGTGACTATATTATCCTCTGCACATTGTGCCGCAAGGTCAATAGGGCTCGAAATGCGCTTTTATACTACCAATTGTGAGTCTATATACTGTCACTATACTATCCTCTGTGCATTGCGCCGCAAATTTAATAGGGCTCGAAATGCGCTTTTATACTACTAAATGTGAGTCAATATACTGTTACTATACTATCCTCTGCGCATTGCGCCGCAAGGTCAATAGGGCTCGAAATGCACTTTTATACTACTAAGTGTCATTCAATATACTGTTAATATACAATCCTCTGCGCATTGCACCGCAAGGTCAATAGGGCTCGAAATGCGCTTTTATACTACTAAATGTGAGTCAATATACAGTCACTATACTATCCACTGAGCATTGCGCCGCAAGGTCAATAGGGCTCGAAATGCGCTTTTATACTACTAAATGTGAGCCAATATACTGTCACTATCCTCTCGCATTGTGCCGCAGGGTCAATAGGGCTCGAAATGCGCTTTTATACTACCAATTGTGAGTCTATATACTGTCACTATACTATCCTCTGCGCATTGCGCCGCAAATTTAATAGGGCTCGAAATGCGCTTTTATACTACTAAATGTGAGTCAATATACTGTTACTATACTATCCTCTGCACATTGTGCCGCAAGGTCAATAGGGCTCGAAATGCGCTTTTATACTACCAATTGTGAGTCTATATACTGTCACTATACTATCCTCTGCGCATTGCGCCGCAAATTTAATAAGGCTCGAAATGCGCTTTTATACTACTAAATGTGAGTCAATATACTGTTACTATACTATCCTCTGCGCATTGCGCCGCAAGGTCAATAGGGCTCGAAATGCGCTTTTATACTACTAAGTGTCATTCAATATACTGTTAATATACAATCCTCTGCGCATTGCACCGCAAGGTCAATAGGGCTCGAAATGCGCTTTTATACTACTAAATGTGAGTCAATATACAGTCACTATACTATCCACTGAGCATTGCGCCGCAAGGTCAATAGGGCTCGAAATGCGCTTTTATACTACTAAATGTGAGTCAATATACAGTGACTATATTATCCTCTGCACATTGTGCCGCAAGGTCAATAGGGCTCGAAATGCGCTTTTATACTACCAATTGTGAGTCTATATACTGTCACTATATTATCCTCTGCGCATTGCGCCGCAAATTTAATAGGGCTCGAAATGCGCTTTTATACTACTAAATGTGAGTCAATATACTGTTACTATACTATCCTCTGCGCATTGCGCCGCAAGGTCAATAGGGCTCGAAATGCGCTTTTATACTACTAAGTGTCATTCAATATACTGTTACTATACAATCCTCTGCGCATTGCACCGCAAGGTCAATAGGGCTCGAAATGCGCTTTTATACTACTAAATGTGAGTCAATATACAGTCACTATACTATCCACTGAGCATTGCGCCGCAAGGTCAATAGGGCTCGAAATGCGCTTTTATACTACTAAATGTGAGCCAATATACTGTCACTATCCTCGCGCATTGTGCCGCAGGGTCAATAGGGCTCGAAATGCGCTTTTATACTACCAATTGTGAGTCTATATACTGTCACTATACTATCCTCTGCGCATTGCGCCGCAAATTTAATAGGGCTCGAAATGCGCTTTTATACTACTAAATGTGAGTCAATATACTGTTACTATACTATCCTCTGCGCATTGCGCCGCAAGGTCAATAGGGCTCGAAATGCGCTTTTATACTACTAAGTGTCATTCAATATACTGTTAATATACAATCCTCTGCGCATTGCACCGCAAGGTCAATAGGGCTCGAAATGCGCTTTTATACTACTAAATGTGAGCCAATATACTGTCACTATCCTCTCGCATTGTGCCGCAGGGTCAATAGGGCTCGAAATGCGCTTTTATACTACTAAATGTGAGTCAATATACGGTTACTATACTATCCTCTGCGCATTGCGCGGCAAGGTCAATAGGGCAAGAAATGCCCTTCTATACTACTAAATCTGGATCTGGATAGTCTGCATGGTTAGCGTTTCAATGTCACAAAAATATGTCCGTAATCTGGTAATGCTGCCTAAGCTGTGTTACCATAACGTAAAGCTTACAGGCAGTTTATATTCCCGGAAAGTTTCTCGCTGCTCACACAGAAAAAGTACAGCAGAAAAATTAATAAATCCGTGTGAAGTTTGTTACCGAGAATAGCCAAATATTATACAGAGTTACAGCGTATGTGATAATCGGTTTTTCAACAACAACATGCAGCTATTCAGTACTCACGTGTGTGTTCAATCTCCTGATACAGCATACAAATCCAGTCAGTCTGTTGTGGTCCTTAGGATAATGCGACACGAACTACAGTCCATTTCAACAATATATGAAACACATACATTCAGCCTGAACCTCGCATGAATAAAACAGAGAGTATCCTGAATGTTCGTTTATACACTTCGTCATAATACTCGCCACATTTCACTCTCTACTGCCTGGTACGGTCATAACCTGAGTTGCGAAATATTTCAAGTGATCATGTCAGGCTGGAAATCCCCTAGAATTAATATTGCAACATATCATGGAAATGGCATTTTCAATTTTACATGTCTGTTCTTTTCCAAAACTGGGTAAATCCAAGATGGCCGCTGAACCCTTCGACCAATCACAACCAATTTTTAATATGCACTAGATCTCCGCATGTCTAATATGTGTGTGAAGTTTGGGCATGATTGACCTGATGGTTGCTGAGATTTAGCACACACAAAATCATGGAGAAGAATAAGAATAAAAAGAATAAAAAGAATAATAAGAATAACTAGAGCTGCGAGCAGCTATGGGTCGGCTTCCGAAATTACGCATGATAGACGAACTTGACTATCCTGACAGACACTTTGAATATTCAATTCAATTAATACTAATTCCTGAGCATGTATTTCGTCACATTCCCCTTCCAAATCCGTTATTGAAAATTCAACAACTTTGATTGGCCGCTGTCAGCCATTTTCTTTTACGGTGCAACGTTTCAAATAGAATTTTGGGAGACCCAGATCCATTGATTATGTGTACCAAGTTTCGTGTTGATTGCTTTATTGGTTCCAGAGGAGTAGAGTTTAGAAGATTTTTTTCAAAACGGAGTAAATGCAAGATGGCCGCTGAATGCGCTTTTGAACTACTAAATGTGAGTCAATATAGTGATTATACTGTTACCAAACTATCCTCTGCGCATTGGGCCGCAAGGTCAATAGGGCTTGAAATGCGCTTTTATACTACTAAGTGTCCGTCAATATACTGTTAATATACCATCCTCTGCGCATTGCGCCGCAAGGTCAATAGGGCTCGAAATGCGCTTTTATACTACTAAATGTGAGTCAATATACTGGTACTATACTATCCTCTGTGCATTGCGCCGCAAGATCAATAGGGCTCGAAATGCGCTTTTATACTACTAAATGTGAGTCAATATACTGTTAATATACCATCCTCTGCGCATTGCGCCGCAAGGTCAATAGGGCTCGAAATGCGCTTTTATACTACTAAATGTGAGTCAATATGTTAATATACCATCATCTGCGCATTGCGTCGCAAGGTCAATAAGGCTCGAAATGCGCTTTTATACTACTAAATGTGAGTCAATATACTGTTACCAAACTATCCTCTGCGCATTGCGCTGCAAGGTCAATAGGGCTCGAAATGCGCTTTTATACTACTAAATGTGTCAATATACTGTTACTATACTATCCTCTGCGCATTGCGCCGCAAGGTCAATAGGGCTCGAAATGCGCTCTTATACTACTAAATGTGAGTCAATATACTGTTACTATACTATCCTCTGCGCATTGCATCGCAAGATCACTAGGGCTCGAAATGCGCTTTTATACTACTAAATGTGTCAATATACTGTTACTATACTATCCTCTGCGCATTGCGCCGCAAGGTCAATAGGGCTCGAAATGGACTTTTATACTACTAAATGTGAGTGAATATACTATTACTATGCTACCCTCTGCGCATTGCGCCTCAAGGTCAATAGTGCTCGAAATGCGCTTTTATACTACTAAATGTGAGTCAATATACTCTTACTATACTATCCTCTGCACATTGTACTGCAAGGTCAATAGGGCTCAAAGTGCTGTTTTATACTACTAAATGTGAGTCAATATACTGTTATATACCATCCTCTGCGCATTCCGTTTTTTCGAAATGCGCTTTTAGACAACTAAATGTGAGTCAATATACTGTTACTATACTATCCTCTGTGCATTGCGCCGCAAGGTCAATAGGGCTCGAAATGCGCTTTTATACTACTAAATGTGTCAATATACCGTTACTATACTATCCTCTGCGCATTGCGCCGCAAGGTCAATAGGGCTCGATATGCGCTCTTATACTACTAAATGTGAGTCAATATACTGTTACTATACTATCCTCTGCGCATTGCATCGCAAGATCACTAGGGCTCGAAATGCGCTTTTATACTACTAAATGTGTCAATGTACTGTTACTATACTATCCTCTGCGCATTGCGCCGCAAGGTCAATAGGGCTCGAAATGCACTTTTATACTACTAAATGTGAGTGAATATACTGTTACTATGCTACCCTCTGCGCATTGCGCCGCAAGGTCAATAGTGCTCGAAATGCGCTTTTATACTACTAAATGTGAGTCAATATACTGTTACTATACTATCCTCTGCGCATTGCGCCGCAATGTCAATAGGGCCCGAAATCCGCTTTTATACTTCTAAATGTGAGTCACTATACTGTTACTATACTACCCTCTGCGCGTTGCGCCGCAAGGTCAATAGGTCCCGAAATGCTCCTTTATACTACTAAATGTGAGTCCGCATGCTGTTACTATACTATCCTGTGCGCGTTGCGCCGCAAGGTCAATAGGGCTCGAAATGCGCTTTTATACTACTAAATGTGAATCAACATGCGGTTACTATACTATTCTCTGCGCGTTGCGCCGCAAGGTCAATAGGGCCCGAAATGCCATTTTATACTACTAAATGTGAATCTGGATAGTCTGGGTGGTTAGCCTTTCAATGTCACAAAAATATGTCCGTAATCTGGCAATGCTGCCTAAGCTGTGTTACCATAACGTAAAGCTTACAGGCAGTTTATATTCGCGGAAAGTTTCTCGCTGCTCACACAGAAAAAGTACAGCAGAAAAATTAATAAATTCGTGTAAAGTTTGTTACCGAGAATCGCTAAATATTATACAGAGTTACAGCTGGATATAGATAATTATTCTCTGCGCATTGCGCTACAAGGCCAATAGGGCTCGAAATGAGCTTTTATACTACTAAATGTGAGTCAAGATACTGTTACTATACTATCCTCTGCGCATTGCGCCGCAAGGTCAATAGGACTCGATATGCGCTTTTATGCTGCTAAATGTGAGTGAAGATTACTTTTCTATCCTCTGCGCGTTGCGCTATAAGGTCAATAGGGCCCGAAATGCGCTTTTATACTACTAAATGTGAGTCCATATACTGTTACCATACTATCGTCTGCGCATTGCACCTATCGCAACATAAAAATCTGTATCTATCAGGGTTTAAGAGAGTAGGCCCTTGCAAAATTGGTAAACTTCTCCACAAAATTCAAGATCTGCAATGAAACTGTCGAAAACGCAATGTCAATGAAACTGTCGAAAATGCAATGTCAAAGATGCCGGAGTTTCTTTGTTCGTCGAAAGACGCAGATGTACATTGTAAATGCACATTAATCATGCATTCTTTAAAATAGAAGTATTTCTCGGTATCAATGTATTATTGCGTAATCTGGCAGAATATTGCAAAATGTTACATGAAGTAATCCTGCCAGGCTGGAAATCGCCTATTAATAATTCCAAATAGTGGAACATACCCTGGTATTCCCGATATGTCAGTAGCATAGAAATTTGTACCTATCAGGGTTCAAGAAAATAAGTCCTTGCAGTCAGAGATATCAGTATGCTGATTTAAAACAACCGCGGGGAATAATTGAGATTGAATAAAACGTCGTTCAGCGAATCTTGAATCGGTAGTTACGTGCAAATTAGCCAAATTTGTTCAACAATCACGTTACTCATTTACATATTCTATCTTCCTCTTCTATCCCGTATTCAAATTAGTTGGAATAGGTCGAAAAGACAAAGTGTGTTATTGTACCGTGTGTATTTTTTTCTTTGCCAGTGTACATGTTTGTCCACATATGAATTCGTACTTGGGTATCGACCACCCGTACAAGAACGTTTCTTTGAAATTCCTTTGTTTAATTTCTCACGATTGAGTGTCACTGCGACAGAGGATATACATTCTCTTCTGAATTTTTTTGGAAGCCTAATAATAATACTAATTGAAACTGCGAGCAGTGGCTACTGGGAACCAGTTCTACACAGGGCCTATTGTCCAGGCATATGGCGGAATGTGGCAGCTAAACCGTTCAGCTAATCGACAGTGTTTTGCATTCAGTGCAACACACCTTAGCCTTTACAATACATCTCAGCAGCCTAGTAATTTGTACCTATCAAGATTCAAGAGAATAAACGCTTGCAACATAGATAATTAAGGTAAATAAAGATACAGTATTTCAAATTATACATGGTAAATACGGCACTCACGTGTGTGTTCAATCTCCTGATAACTCCATAGTTTTACAGCATACAAATCCAGTCAGTCTGTTGTGGTCCTTAGGATAATGCGACACGAACTACAGTCCATTTCAACAATATATGAACATACATACAGCCTCAACCTCACATGAATAAAACAGAGAGAATCCTAAATGTTCGTTTATACACTCCCTGGCACCTTTCACTCTCTAGTGCCTGGTGTCTCTACATGGTCCTAACGGGCGAACCTGAGTGTTATTGCGTAATCTGGCAGAATATTGCGAAATGTTTGAAGCGATCATGTCAGGCTGGAAATGCCCTATTAATATTGCAACATATCATGGAAATAGCATTTTCAATTTTACATGTCTGTTCTGGGGGAATTCCCCTGCGGGACCCCAACAGCACGAAACAGTGCGATACCACTATTTGAGAATAGCGGGAAAATTATTTAAGCTACGATTAAATTAAATAAAGCAATAACATTTAGCTATGATAATATCCAGTAGTAAAACAACTCAGCATTTAATGTGGGATATTCTTACATCGACCTAGCTGTGCTGGTAGTGACGTCATTGCTTCCTTTTACATCTAACCTACATAGTTATCACTGACGAATAATCAGTCAACTCGCAAATTTGGGAGAGTTAGATTTGAGAATTGCGCGGAAACTATTGAAGCTAGATGAGAATGTCTAGCATTTTTCCGAAATAGCCGCTCCTGGACAATACAATGCAATAAACTGCAACGCTTTACCTCACGTAGATCCAGAGTTATAGCCTCTACAAGATGTGTTCCTGTTCTGACAAAATTCAAGATGGCGGCCAAACCACGTGACCTAGGAGCAAAATTTTTGCATATTCATGATCGCCATATCAGATAACATATATTTCGTCACTTTTCCCGTCCAAATCCGTTACTTGAAAATTCGACCATTTTGATTGGCCGATGGCGGCCATTTTGTTTTACGCAGCAACTTCTCTTATTGAGTTTTTAAAGACCCCGATCCATTGATTATGTGTACCAAGTTTCGTGCTGATTGCATCATTGGTTACAGAGGAGTAGGGTTTAGAATTTTTTTTTGAAATCTGGGTAAATCCAAGATGGCCGCTGAACCCCGCAACCAATCACAACCAATTTTCACTATGCACTAGATCTCCACATGTCTAATATGTGTGTGAAGTTTGAGCATGATTGACCTGATGGTTGCTGAGATTTAGCACGCACAAAATCAGGGAGAATAATAAAAATAATAAAAATAATCCGAACAATAATAAAAAGTCTTCCGATTTTCATCGGAAGCCTAAATATAGCCGCGAGCGAGCCTACGTAAAAAGGATAAACACACTTCTGAAAGAGCTGCTTCTGGACAATATAATACAACAAACTATAAGGCTGTACCTATCGTAGTCCCAGAGATATAGGCTCTACAAGATGTGTCCCGTTTCTGACAAAATTCAAGATGGCGGCCAAACCACGTAACCGAGGACCACAATTTTTGCATATTCGTGATCGCCATATCGCAATGCATATATGTAGCCACTTTCCCCGTCCAAATCCGTTATTCGAAAAACCGACAATTTTGATTGGTCAATGGGGGCCATTTTTGTTTTACGGAGTAAAATTTCAAATAGAATTTTGAGAGCCCCTCATCCATGGAACATGTGTGCCAAGTTTCGAGTCAATCGACTCAGCGGTTCCAGAGGAGAAGATCTTGAAAGGTTTTAGAGAAAATCCAAGATGGCCACCGAACCATCTGACCAATCGGCTTCTTCTTTTGATATGCACTAGATCCCACATTTCCCAATACATATGTGAAGTTTCGACTTCATCGGTTGAACGGCGGCCGGGGTACAGTTGACACAAAATCCGGCGGACTCACACATTAGCAATAACAATAGGTTTGCACGCCTGTGGCTTGCAACCCTAATAATGTCTCCATTTGAAAATTTGACAATTTTGATTCCTCTATAGCGGCGAAACTATTGAACCTACGTAAAAAGGGTAGACACACTTCTGAAAGAGCTGCTTCTGGACAATATAATACAACAAACTATAAGGCTGTACCTATCGTAGTCCCAGAGATATAGGCTCTACAAGATGGACAATACAATGCAATAAACTGCAACGCTTTACCTCACGTAGATCCAGAGTTATAGCCTCTACAAGATGTGTTCCTGTTCTGACAAAATTCAAGATGGCGGCCAAACCACGTGACCTAGGAGCAAAATTTTTGCATATTCATGATCGCCATATCAGATAACATATATTTCGTCACTTTTCCCGTCCAAATCCGTTACTTGAAAATTCGACCATTTTGATTGGCCGATGGCGGCCATTTTGTTTTACGCAGCAACTTCTCTTATTGAGTTTTTAAAGACCCCGATCCATTGATTATGTGTACCAAGTTTCGTGCTGATTGCATCATTGGTTACAGAGGAGTAGGGTTTAGAATTTTTTTTTGAAATCTGGGTAAATCCAAGATGGCCGCTGAACCCCGCAACCAATCACAACCAATTTTCACTATGCACTAGATCTCCACATGTCTAATATGTGTGTGAAGTTTGAGCATGATTGACCTGATGGTTGCTGAGATTTAGCACGCACAAAATCAGGGAGAATAATAAAAATAATAAAAATAATCCGAACAATAATAAAAAGTCTTCCGATTTTCATCGGAAGCCTAAATATAGCCGCGAGCGGCAATCCTCGGGTTGCAAGCACTCATCGCAACCAGTGAACCACCAGCATTAATTTTAGACCAGGAAGCTACCCTATTCGGCGAAACGTCATTTGCTTCGTTTTAGATCGAACATACACATTCAGTCAATACACAAATTTGGGTACTTTTCGTCTGAGAATTGCGAGAAAACTATTGAAGCCACGTTGAAATGGTTGACATACTTCATAAAAAAAGCTGCTCCTGGAGAATATAAGGCAACAAACTGCAAGGCTGTAACCCCCGTAGTTCCAGAGTTTTAGCCTGTGTTCCGTTTCTGACAAAATTCAAAATGGCGGCTAAACCACGTGAATTAGGAGCATAATTTTTGCATATTCGTGATCGCCATATCTCAATGCATATATGTAGTCACTTTTCCCGTCCAAATCCGTTAATTGAAAATCCGACAATTTTGATTGGTCGATGGCGGCCATTTTGTTTTATGGAGCAAAATTTCAAATACGATTTTGAGAGCCCCAGAAACATAGATCATGTGTGCTAAGTTTCAAGTCAATCGACCCAGCGGTTCCAGAGGAGAAGATTTTGAAAGGTTTTAGGATAAATCCAAGATGGCCACCGGGACTTTTGACCAATCGGCTTCTTCTTAGGATATGCATTAGATCTCACTGATCCCAATGACTATGCGAAGTTTCAACTGAATCGCTCCAGCGGTGTTGAAGAAAAATAGGTAACAAAATCTGGCGGAATAATAATAATACCAATCATAAGAGGCTTGCAGCCTCTGGCTTGCAACCCTAATAAGGCCCCCTAATAAATGAATATATGGCTTCAAAAAACACTTTTTCTTGGTCAACAACACGTGGGGAACACGATTCTGGCCTTTGTTTGCGCCCCAGATGGCTACTTCATCGAAATCAAAATGTTAGTACGTTGAAATAGGTACAGAAAACGGTCCCTGGAGTCCAGACTATGACTTGATTGGAGAAAGTTGAGCTTGGAAATTAGCCGCCCAAAGATAGGGCTTCTCACAGTCTGCTTTTGTTAAGTATAGTTTCAGCCATAAGCTCAGACCTACTCAAATGTCACGTTCTACCATAGCTTCGGAACTATTAATACGATCATCCTGCAATTTCACTGTCATCATAGCAGTTATACAAGAAGTACCTATGCCAAAACTCAGAATAACCCGACTCGTTGTTTGTGTAATATTGAACAGAATTATTTCTCAAATTATGCGATTTTCAGCATTATTTGAAAATTTGACAATTTTGATTCCTCTATAGCGGCGAAACTATTGAACCTACGTAAAAAGATTAAACACACTTCTGAAAGAGCTGCTTCTGGACAATATAATACAACAAACTATAAGGCTGTACCTATCGTAGTCCCAGAGATATAGGCTCTACAAGATGTGTCCCGTTTCTGACAAAATTCAAGATGGCGGCCAAACCACGTGACCGAGGACCAAAATTTTTGCATATTCGTGATCGGCATATCGCAATGCATATATGTAGCCACTTTCCCCGTCCAAATCCGTTATTCGAAAAACCGACAATTTTGATTGGTCAATGGCGGCCATTTTGTTTTACGGAGTAAAATTTCAAATAGAATTTTGAGAGCTCCTCATCCATGGAACATGTGTACCAAGTTTCGAGTCAATCGACTCAGCGGTTCCAGAGGAGAAGATCTTGAAAGGTTTTAGAGAAAATCCAAGATGGCCACCGAACCATCTGACCAATCGGCTTCTTCTTTTGATATGCACTAGATCCCACATTCCCCAATACATATGTGAAGTTTCGACTTCATCGGTTGAACGGCGGCCGGGGTACAGTTGACACAAAATCCGGCGGACTCACACATTAGCAATAACAATAGGTTTGCACGCCTGTGGCTTGCAACCCTAATAATGTCTCCATTTGAAAATTTGACAATTTTGATTCCTCTATAGCGGCGAAACTATTGAACCTACGTAAAAAGGGTAGACACACTTCTGAAAGAGCTGCTTCTGGACAATATAATACAACAAACTATAAGGCTGTACCTATCGTAGTCCCAGAGATATAGGCTCTACAAGATGTGTCCCGTTTCTGACAAAATTCAAGATGGCGGCCAAACCACGTAACCGAGGACCACAATTTTTGCATATTCGTGATCGCCATATCGCAATGCATATATGTAGCCACTTTCCCCGTCCAAATCCGTTATTCGAAAAACCGACAATTTTGATTGGTCAATGGCGGCCATTTTTGTTTTACGGAGTAAAATTTCAAATAGAATTTTGAGAGCCCCTCATCCATGGAACATGTGTGCCAAGTTTCGAGTCAATCGACTCAGCGGTTCCAGAGGAGAAGATCTTGAAAGGTTTTAGAGAAAATCCAAGATGGCCACCGAACCATCTGACCAATCGGCTTCTTCTTTTGATATGCACTAGATCCCACATTCCCCAATACATATGTGAAGTTTCGACTTCATCGGTTGAACGGCGGCCGGGGTACAGTTGACACAAAATCCGGCGGACTCACACATTAGCAATAACAATAGGTTTGCACGCCTGTGGCTTGCAACCCTAATAATGTCTCCATTTGAAAATTTGACAATTTTGATTCCTCTATAGCGGCGAAACTATTGAACCTACGTAAAAAGGGTAGACACACTTCTGAAAGAGCTGCTTCTGGACAATATAATACAACAAACTATAAGGCTGTACCTATCGTAGTCCCAGAGATATAGGCTCTACAAGATGTGTCCCGTTTCTGACAAAATTCAAGATGGCGGCCAAACCACGTGACCGAGGACCAAAATTTTTGCATATTCGTGATCGCCATATCGCAATGCATATATGTAGCCACTTTCCCCGTCCAAATCCGTTATTCGAAAAACCGACAATTTTGATTGGTCAATAGCGGCCATTTTGTTTTACGGAGTAAAATTTCAAATAGAGTTTTGAGAGCTCCTCATCCATGGAACATGTGTACCAAGTTTCGAGTCAATCGACTCAGCGGTTCCAGAGGAGAAGATCTTGAAAGGTTTTAGAGAAAATCCAAGATGGCCACCGAACCATCTGACCAATCGGCTTCTTCTTTTGATATGCACTAGATCCCACATTCCCCAATACATATGTGAAGTTTCGACTTCATCGGTTGAACGGCGGCCGGGGTACAGTTGACACAAAATCCGGCGGACTCACACATTAGCAATAACAATAGGTTTGCACGCCTGTGGCTTGCAACCCTAATAATCCGAACAATAATAAAGAAGTCTTCCGATCTTCATCGGAAGCCTTAATAATAAGAATAATAATAATAATCCGAACAATAATAAGAAGTCTTCCGATTTTCATCGGAAGCCTAATAATGTATTTGCCCGCTCTGGTGTAGTCATTTTTGATCAACCGTGATCTCTTCCAATCATCTTGTCTATGATCATTGAGTATTGGCATTCGAGCTTGTAAACCATTTGTTTAATCAACGTAACATTAAATTGATGAAATTTGTTTCACAATAGTGGTTAGATGCAGACGGAGTTATAGTGTGAAGACGACGCATGGTAGGTCGTTGACAATGCCGTATTTCAGCTGATGAAAGCATTCTCTTCTACGGGCGTCACTCCTTCTATGGTAAAATTAATCTGAGCCATGACTATAACGTTGCATAGAAGAACACAGGAGTGATGTCATCGATTTTTTTCCGAGAAGATCAGATGAGTCACAAGGTAATGATGCCATGACATGATCATGGACTTCAAGACAGTTTGTCAAATGAAATACACACATCTGACGTATTCATTTCGGCTGCTATCAGTTCATTCTACACAAATAACAAACAGAGACACGGAACACAGCTGAATATGTTCACTTAATTTTCTAAATTCGGATTGTGAAAGTTACGAATAAGCATGAACATTATTATCTTTTCGATAGGTCGATGGTTTATTTAGCCTATCAGCGTATTAGATCGATTGTGACATATTATGGTCACCATAGGCGAAATCTGTAACGATTATGCCTTTCGAAGTTATCCCCCTTGAACCACACCAGGGTGATCGAATATAGCCATGAAAGGAAATCATTAAACTTATTGAAAACGAACTGTACTTCGCAAGAGTTAAACAGATTTGAGTGAGTGTGTGGATATGACTTAACGTCGCGTTCAACACTATTTCAGTCTTATCACGACGTTTTGTTCCTATTTCTTTTCACAACCGTGACCCTATTCATTTTTACACTCGTAAACTCCTCGGGTGCCACAATTACTCGCATCTTACCGCAAGCTGTCTGAGGAGCTGCGGAGCTTAATTCTTTCCATGACCGAGCGTGTGCACAGAGACAGCCCAGGTCCATCCCTTGATTTGACAGGCATTTTGGTTTTATCGGTAACAACTAATACTGCCAGACCTATTGTACAGAAAATAGCAAAAGAAGGATTACTAATGCACCCGTAAAAACAAGTTAGAACCAGTCATCTGATAATATTTATGCCTGAAGTGAACCGATCAACACGAATGCCTTCCAAAAGGTATTCGAAACTAATAAGCCAAAGTATTCCTTTATAAATGAATTCGCAAGTCTAGAGTTATCACAAATCCCAGTCACTCTTTGATTATGACTGATCGTTATTGTGACTGGTCATTATTGTGACTGGTTATTTGAAATCCCGAACATAGTGTTCAGACGGTCCCAATCGTACGATCAATAAGCGGATTATGTCTAGTTCTGAGTTCGATTACTATAAATATGTAGGAGTTGAATTCAAAGGAATGATACCAATTGTACTATAAACTGCATGGTATACTTTATATATTGTACTATACGCTAGTTACAGAGAAGTGAAATTTATATTAATCGTAAGCTGTGTGTGTATTAAATAAAAGTCAATTTACTATCTAATAGCTTTATCTTGTCAATTCAGTATTGCAGATACACTGCCGCAGGTGCATTGTGACATTTGGGGGCTTGTCCGGGAGCCTATCGAGAAATATCCAACAAAGATAGGATTTCTCATGGATAACAGCTTCTGTTGTTACGGATATCGCAACAGAAATCAAGTTAGGAATTCTCGTCTTTACTAGTTTTCAATATCACCCCTCGTCAGCTAAAGCCGTAGTGCTGTAGAGTATACACGTCCATAATGGAAGATGGATTGTACATGCCATTGAACATTAACGACGTTCACAGTTGTTCATGGAAATTGACTGGAAGACGTTAGTATAATTAATAGGTAGAGGCTTACATTGACCTCCATTGTATCTTTCAAATAAACACAAGCTGATTTCTTGCAAGCGAGAAGCGGTCAAGGGTATGGTTATGACATTCAGTTTTGTTTACTATGGATACCCGAATTAGTAATCGCTCTATTTGATCGATCCGGACTAGCATTTTGGTGAGTTGAAAACTTATTCAGAGTTGTCCTCAATCATTTCCTTATACATGTCCATATACATATCGGTCACACGAACCTACCCAAAACGAACGGTAGCATCTCACGAAAATTGCAAACACTCACTGAGATCGAGTGCAATAATGAAAAGAAATGATACATGGTGATGTCGACCATACAGTTTTGTGAACGAAGGCAGGAAGGTGAATGTCGAATCTGACGTCTGTTATTACAACACATATAGGGGAAGTGGGAAAAGGTGCCGACGTGACGCATACAGGAAATGCTAGCATTTGCAGAGGCTTCATTCCCTATTAGGATAATATTGTCCTGGGTCATATCTATTTTGTTGCTCCGCACAAAGGAATCTTCAAACAGCTGAACTCTATTTTGATTGGCATGCATTTTAGGTTTGATCGGTTACAATCTAAGTAAACCAAGATGGAAAATCAGGGGTACGATCTAGACGTGACGCTATGAAAAATTCGTGCGAAATATTCGCCGATATTCTACTAGATCTCATAATAAGCCAATCACAACAATTTCTGCCTTTTTACTTTGACAATGATTGAAGTTTAGTTCACGGATATCAACACCTTGCCACGGAACGATCTTTTTAGGTAACGCGATCTGATTAAAAGTCCCAAAATTATGAAATAACAGTATTCTTCACCTCTTTGTGGCTTGTTTCTACGTGAAGTGACGTCGTCGTATTGTGGAGTTTAGGCAATACACTTCCTGGGTTGTATCTATTTTCGCGCCACCAGGGGTTCAAAGCAGTACGGTATGGACACTTTGCATAAAATGGACTCAGCCGACATCAAAGCGTGACTTTGATACTGCCAATTTTGCGTCAATACAACTTGGAATTTCATCTGATAAAAGCCTTCTAGTCTTCGATAAGAATTCTACGTCGAAACATTGTAAATTGGACCTAATATATCGGTCATTCCGTGGGCATCTGAATTCTCGAATTAGTAAACGACATGGACTGTCCAGTGGAGTCCGCGTGGACGCATCAGATAAAAAGCATACCGAGTAAACTCGGTTTACAATATACAATATAAGTAAATTACAATATGCATAATATCGCATCATATGTGGAGTGACTTCAAACAAGATGCACACAAAGAAACAAACAAAATTTACGACGAAAAGAGAATGCCAGATTACAGACAGAATGACGAACGGCTCTGGACAGCCGCCCATACGCTGATATTCTAACTGCAATGTTACCACAACAACCATGGACCACCAATGATACTTCAATGTTATGGGGTTATCGTATCTCAGCCACGAATTTTGTGTATACACTCAGAATCATTCAGGAATTTCTCCTACAATTCAGGTCATACATCCACAACTCAATTTGTGACCTTGATATAGTGAGTGATGAGGACCTAAAACACTCCCGATGAAGGGACCTAAATATAGAGAGCCGAGAAAAATAAACCTGAAGGCGAGCCAGAAGTCCTGACTGCACTGGAAGAGTATGTTATTAAGTTGGTAAAGCGAGAAAAAGTTGAACCTACAGTACTTGCTGAATGGCTGAACCTCATCAAGAACAAGGTCGTTGGAACAATCTGCCATATTGACAGTAGTACCCTTCCCCAAGCAAAACAGGTACGGCTTATAGCGTTAGACACACCGGTTCTCGTCAGATCATCGAAGTTAAGCAACGTTAAGCCCGGTCAATACTTGGATAGGTGACTGGGTGCTGTACTCGCTGGGCTAATCAGTGTCCAGGGTAATAGGAGCTGTGAGCACTCTCGTGTTCTGGCACATGTAGGCACCGTCGTAATATGACTGAAAAGGGTGAAAACGACGTTAAACCCTACTACTCACTCATTCCCCCCAAGTAAAACAACTTGAGAAATATCAGTTCGCAAGAAGTTCCAGCAAATTTCCAGAGTAAATTCGTCATAGTCCCAGCAGACAAAGCTCCAAATAATATAATATTCATATGCAAATATTAAGATTAGCAGGTGCTGGTTAAGGAATTGTGTATAAGCACACCATCGTCAAATACATCTACTTACTCCCAAACAGCATTCACTCTGGAAGATTTATTTAACAGCCACAAAACGTTGCTCAAAGAAAGAGCTACGTCTACTTACTCCCAAACTTCATTTACTCTGGAAGATTTATTTAACAATCACAAAACCTTTCTCAGGGAAAGAGGTATTCGTCTTCCAACCAATCATAACGACATACCAAAAGTATACTGGACTCTCAAAATGCATAAATCACCATACAAAGCTAGATTCATAGCTGGTTCTAGAAGCTGCACCACCAAGCTTCTTTCATCCCTATTGACGAGGGCCCTTCAGGAGGTAAAAGCATTTCGGGTAAGGTATTGCGCCTCTATTTCTAAAAACTCAGGCGTTGAATGTATGTGGATATTGAAAAACTCAAAATGTCTGACGGAAGAACTTTATGCTAAAGGTCACACACCGTACAGACATGTATCCACATGCGATTTCTCGAGTCTCTATAGTGCAATCCTCCATCAGGACCTTATTGACCGTCTAAGTTCATTAATAGTATCTGTGCTCAAGAAACTATATGCAAGAGATATCATTCATGGGATGTTTCTTTGTTTATAGAGTTGCTTGAATTTCTCATTAAAAATATCTATGTGAAATTTGGCAACACAATATATCAGCAGCATATAGGTATTCCAATGGGTACTAATTGTGCACCTCTGTTGGCTGACCCGTATCTGTTCTCTTATGAATATGACTATATGCAGGCGCTTTCAAAAACCGATCCATTCAAAGCCCGTTTGACGCCCGTTTCATCAAACGCTATATAGATGATCTTCTCGCTGTGGATAATCACTATATAAATGACGCAGTGAAGAATATATATCCACCTTCACTGGATTTGAAGGAAACTACAGATAGCCCTACAGGCACATCATATTTGGATCTATATCTGTATAAAAATGAAGCGGGCCTTCTCTCGCGTCGGCTTTATGACAAAAGACATGATTACAATTTCGACATCGTAAACTATCCCTTTCTGGACAGTAATATTCCAGTGGGACCTGCATATGGCGTATACATATCTCGCCTAGTAGCATTCGCTAGATCCTGGAATAGGATGGAATAGGTCTTTGGATTATGGACGCGGATATTCTTTAATGGACGACGGCTGAATTATGAATGACGCGGACTAGACGCTTGTAATTTGTCTTCCAACCACTTATAACAATATACCGAAAGTGTACTGGACTCCCAAAATGCATAAATCACCGTACAAAGCTAGATTCATAGGTGGTTCGAGAAGCTGCACTTCCAAGCTTCTTTCATCCCTGTTGACGAGGGCCCTTCAGGGGGTAAAAGCATTTTGGGCCACTATTTCCAAGAACGCTGGCCTTGAATGCATGTGGATATTGAAAAACTGTTGTAATTACACCTACAGAGGTTTAGCCAGTACAGTGGACAGGCTTACCTGCCGGTTAAAACCCTGAGAGAAGTCGTCTATCACGTCCTGTCAGTCCCAAGTCAAGTCCTTCTCTGGCTTCTTTTGCAAGCCCGCGAGTTACTCACATTGGCTAGAGAGCAATCAGCGCCCTCTACCAGGTGAGAAAGGGGAGACAACTCTTGTAATAATAATAAAGCACTTGTCTCCCCTGCATCACTGACACTAAAGTTCGTTTAAGTCTAATGCTGACAAGTGGGAAAACCTATTCTCACTACACCCTTCTCTCTTTTCTTTTTGGGGAAGGGCATACCAGCGACTGACAGAGTCTAAAACTCCAGCAAAGTATTCCCAATGATAAAAATATACCATAAAAGGACGGAACTGTACCTAAAGCTTTCTCTACTTTGAACTGGGCTAAAAACCGGGCATAACCTAAGAACAATCTACGTAAAATTAGTCCGACAATAAAATACCCAACCCCAGATCATGGAAGCTGATCTGTAACCCCAACCCTCAGGTCGATTTTTCAGCAGACCTCAAATTTCCCCAAGGAGATCCAAAGGAGCTGGAGCGAACTGGCCCACTTTTGGTACCAGTCCGACTCCCTCTGGAATCTACCTTTCCCCCCCAACCTCCCCTTCCCCTCATAAATTAAGGGCTCACTCAATTTATAATCTGTCAGCCCCTCTTAAATTGAGAGACTGGCTATCCTATACAGCCTGTCAAGAAACAGACTGACTAAGGAAATACTTGCCAGACTCTCCTAAATTGAGGGACTGGCTATATCAGACAGTCCGAGAATAAGTTTGACAAAATGCACCTGACATTTTATAATCTGTCAGCCCTTCTTAAACTGAGAGACTGGCTACACTATACAGCCGGTCAAGAAACGGACCGACTGATGAAATAATTGCCAGATTCCCGTACATTGAGGGACTGACTATATCAGACAGTCTATCAAGTTTTGACTAATGGCAATAACTATCAGACTGTCAGCACTCGATGAGAGTTTGCTCAGTTTGAAAACCTATCAGTCCCTATTAAATTGAAAGACTGGCTATAATCAGGCTGACCAAGAAATAACTGCCAGACTCCCCTAACTAGAGGGACTGGCTATATCAGATATCCCATCAAGAATAGTCTGACTTAGGCAATAACTGCAAGACACTTCGTCTCTCAATAGTTGATTGACTGGCTAGCGAACATAGTCTGACTAATACAGTAACTGCCTGTCAGTCCTCCATACATTGTGGGACTACTCATATAGCTCAAGGCTTCAGGAAACCAGTATCCTCTGTATTCATCAACAGAGACACATACATGAAGAATCAACGTATGTGAAACACCCGTGCACAAGGTGCCGCTAACACGTCAACTCAACATGTGGATGAAACTGCAGGACCAGAAGGAACATCGGAATCCATTGAGCTGAAGTGCACTGCGTTGCCAATGTTACCGCATTGCCAATGATCAGTTAGCCAGGGTCTGAATAAACATATCCAAAATAATCCCCGAATTTGATCAGACATAATGCTTCACAGCGAGCATTTAACCAAACAAGGTCAAGGCTTGTCCGATGTCTGAATTTTATTTCAGACCCTGATTCATTAAATTAAACCGGGATGACAAACGCCGGTACATAACGCACTGAGGCTTCCATAGAGAAGACACAAGCAGAGTTGTGGCCACAAACTCTCTGGCCCTGTGTCTCCAACATGGATTGCCCCGTCATTCTCTCCCCTTGTTAAATCATCCCTCACAATTCGCACACCTCTCCTCGGCAAAAACTCATGTAGCACCATTTAACCATTGCCAACCGTGAGGGCTGAACCCACAGATAAAATTTAACCCAACCCACCATTCCACAACCCCATCCACTCCACTTTCACTCAAGCCTTTCTCCTAACCCCCTAAAAAGTTGAACATATCTCCATCACACCACCACGCAACACACACTGCACATTTTTCCAACACACAACACATGTTCTCCCAACACACCAACTGTTCTAAAATAGGTACACACACCACACTCTACTGAACACTCAATCTACCAAAAATGATCATTCTAAAATATAGGCCCACACATCACAAATCAACCATCACACCATTATCCAACACCCCACATCACTATTCAACATCCACACATATCACAGATTTCTTGTCAGACATTTTGTCATTGTTTTTATCTTTCCCCCCAAAAATAAAAAAACAACCTACACAACATCAAACCAAAATGCCACATCACCTACATCAAAATAGAAAGACATCACCAACATCAAAATCAACTCAAAACAGTGTGCTAGATGGCGCCACATGCCAATGCCCACTGTCAATCTGCATTGCCCCCCAACATTATCAATGCTAAAAAACTAAACTACGGCACTGTCCAAACCGGTCGTCATGCATTAGCATTTTACTGCAGGAACCCCCATGTTCCCAATGACCAGGGCCTTCTTCCTAAAATCAACGACACAGCCGTAAGCGGACAGAAAGTCTGAGCCCAGTAACAAATCCTGGACCACCGGGGCTACAATCATGTCTCCAAAACAATTAAACCCTGCAACAGAAAGGGGAACCTGTCGAACCAACATTCCCATACTGGCCGTACCCTGAAATGCACCAGTTAGCCTAATGCGAGTGGATGACAGTCCTGTAAGCCCTAACTTCGCGAATAATTCCGGACTCATGACTGTAACCTGAGAAGTAGTATCCACTATCGCACTCACTGGGACTGACCCGACCCTGACCGGAACTACCATTGCCCCCTCCCGAGCCCCAGACACGGTAATGCCTCTAACAGCAGCAGTCAACCCGGCACCACCCGACGAGGCAGGTCCTCCCGTGGTAACCAACCCATCAAGATTAGTGCGAACGGGGCAACTTCGACTTATGTGTCCTAATTGGCGACAAAGATGGCATCGTACTTGGGGACATCGGAAGCTCTTATGCCCATTTTTCCCACACGAGTAACAGGTAACTCTGTTAATAGGGGCTTCACAGGCTACCGGTAGCTTGGGAGAAGTAACAAGTCTCACTGGAGACTCACCCCGACCCTCCCGTAAAAAATCCCCTCCCACAGACTCAATTTCAGCGGAAACTAGACGGACCCCTGCTACATTCAAAGCTTGATGATTATACAGTGAGACGTTCACACATGTCAACGCCTCCTGAATAGTTTTGGGGTCTTTCTCCATAGCAAACAAAACTACAGCCTGTGGTTCATGACAACCTTTGAAAAATTGCTCCACGGCTATCGATTCGACTAACTCACGTGGAACCCCCGATACCCTTTCACAGCTAAATTAACACACCTATAAGCAAAATCAGCCAAAGTGTCATCGGCCCCTCGCTCCTCCACCTGCAACCGATGTCGGATTGCTTGAGGAGGCTCGAGATCGCCATACCGTTTGTCTAAGGCTTCAAATAGCTCATCAAAAGAATTACAAATTGTTTTCGGTAAGAAAGAGCAATAATCGATGGCCTTGCCATGCATGTACTCAGTCAAACGCTTTAGAGATTTTGCCTTGCTCCACTTCCGATCTTGAGCTTCTAATTCAAATATAATTTTAAACGGCGACCAACCTTTGGCATCGCCGGAAAAAACTAATGTTTTCGGAAGTGGACGGCTGCTACTACGTGTAAAAGGTGATGCCGAGGGGCTACGGCCACGTGATGTTAAAGGGCTACGGCTACGCCAGCGTACTGGAGGAGGACCACGGAGAAGTCGACGCGATCTCAAACTCTGTTTATGTTGCCGGATAGGCTGCGAAACATTTGCCCCTATTAAATTATCTCCCTTGTCCTCCTGACCATGAGCAATGCTAGAATGATCAATGGATGGAGAGGAATGGCTACCTTTATTCTCCTCCACAACCTTACTATGTGAAGGGACGAAAGGGTCAGAGATGGGCACAGAAGCGTGCTCCACCCTCTGATGATGCCCTGACCCTCGCAAGCCTTCACCACCCCTGTATGCGTATAAGGTGCATGCTGGACACCCTCACCAGCATTGCATTCCCTACCCCCCAACCCCGGCGTTTGCACAACATTGACCGTAGACAAACTTTCCTTCTCAACGTTGACAGCCTAACAGCACTGCCACCAGTCTGCACTGAACTAGCTTCAGCCCCCACCCCTCTAACCATTGGACTAGTCCCCTGGCCTTGCATCATTGTCATTATCAGTCCCAGTTGTTCACTCAAGTTGGTTACCCCTGCCCCTACTCTAGTCTCCATCCCTGTCAATTCCGTTCCCAACCAGTTCTCCAATTACAAACCTTATCAACACATTGTGTCAACGTCCCAGAGAGCTTCTTCTGGTTAGATACTAGCTCACCGACTTTGGTAACACATTCACCCTCGTTAGATACCAGCTGACCGATCCTGTTAGCACATTCTCGCAAGCCCTGAGAGAGACTCTGAACAACAGATTCCCTTTCCCCCCTCAAATTTTGTATGTGATTTTCCATCTCAGTTCGCAATTCCCCTACATGTTTTTCAATTAATTCTGAAACATACTCAGGACAAATGGAAACATCTACTTCACTAATAAGAGAATTCTCCATCAAAGGATTATCCTGGACTTGTTTAATATGTGCTGTCAACACGTCTACTGGTACCAGTTCTGTCATGGTGAGAATTGCGAGACTCCACAAAAATGCAAATGAAGGTATTCAATAAACCGCAATACTCACTTCCAAAATGGCTGCCATGAAATCAATTTACCTGCCTTACTTGATTTGTCAAAATACTATTAACCAGACTCGCCTCCAATGGTACAAATCTAGCTACAATAAATTCCAACCAAGCTCAGGAAAAATAAAATGCGCAGCTCAAAATTTACCGGTCAACCAACTTGACAGCAATGGCTGTGATGCACAATAAATGTTGTTTTCTGTATAAAACAGAAATAAGTAGTTGTGTCAACTACTCACACTTAGTGAGTTTCCACTCCAGAAACTCACTGAAACAAATGAAAAAATGAAGCACGTATGAGCTGAACGCACACACGTTACCGCAGTCAATGCGTTCAAGTGTGCTTATTCAACTCAAACTCAACAGGAAAAATGAAAAAGAACAAGACCCTTCAAAACAAGTGCATCACGCGTTACCGCAGTCAACGCGTTGTTGCAACTTCCCTGTGAAGTCCAAAAACTAGAAACAAACCAAGCCAAATAAGATGCAAAATAATCGCTGTCGCTAGTAGCCCAGTTAGTGCCTAAGGGCTCAATAGAATGTGTGTTGAATACCAAACAATCATCAAATGGTGCCAATCAATACCAAATGAGACGGAGTTATCAACAATCAAAGTCTATTTCCCCCCCAAAAAATCAAAATTCACCTAGTTGGCATTTCCAAATCACCAACTAAATTATGGTTGCGTATTTAATAAATGCTTTTCCAAAATCGGGGGCAGTGTTGATGCCAGTACCAATTGTTTTTATTTTATTTTTTTTTAACTAAATGTAAGAGTGTGTGTTTTAATAAACACCAATCACTCAACCAAAATCAGATGGCGCCACTTGACATCACCAGACCACTATGTAATTGAGTGTAGTGCCGATATGTCAACACTCAAAAGAAAATTTTAATTTTTTTTTTCCAAAGTAAACCCAAGGATGTGTGTTTGAATAAACACTAAACTCTCAATCAAAATCAGATGGTGCCACTTAACACCATCAGACCACAATCAAATTGAGTGCAGTGTTGATATGTCAACACTCAAATCTCAAAATACAATCAGAGTTTGTGTTGTAATGAACACCAAACAGTCAACCACATTCACCAGATCAAAATCTGATTAAATATGGTACAAGTTTGTTAACACCCCACCACCAAAATATTGACTGTTTATTTAACCTCAAAATTTATTATTCCCAAAATACTGAGTGTATTTCAGCAACACTGATCACTCACCCTTTTTACAGTGTAAGTCACCATTGAGTACACCATCAAGGTTTACAGTGTATACTGACCACCACAGAATATGAGGTCAATTCAATTTGTACAGTGTAACTCACCAAATCAGAATGAACACCAGCAATTTATGTATTCACTATGTAAACTCACAGGTAGCATTCAGCTACAAGTAACACCTCACGAAAAGCCACGAAGTTAGTAGCCAAGCTATGAGGATAAATTTTGAACAAGTCCAAAAAAAACCTAGGTACCAATATATTAGCAAATCTATTGAAACATTAATTTGAATGTTCTATGCCATGGCTAGCAAGAATTTCAATCAAATGAGAGAAAATCCCCCACATTCAACGTAAGCACCAGCTAATCCTTCGCCCAATAGCTACCAGGCAATAAATAGCCAGGTGAACTTGACGATGAAATTGGGCGAATTCCAAAAATTACTAAATTGAACTCTAGCCTTTGGGCCATAGATTTTCAGTGAATGTCCCAATCAAATTCACAAAAACTGACCACCGGAAAAGTCAACGTAGTTTCACCGATAATACAAAGTCAAACTATTGCTATACATTTTAAGTCGACCACACCAGTCAAAAATAGACAACAGAAATTGACAGTGCTATAGACTCCCACGAACAAGTCCCAGTAAGACAACCGTGCAAAACTTCACCAGTGACACAGCAAGAATGACAAATTCAGATCACAAAAGAAAAAGAAAAATTAATGACGCAAATACCAATCTTGCTTCTGAACCAGAATTTGTACCCTGTACCCCAAACACAATCACCGAACCGAAAGGAAATGACTAATCTGACCGCGTTCACTCACTAAAACTTCATCCCATGCTCAAAATTTTCTCCAAAAACCCCAACATTACCAACCCAACCACTGAGCACATAAAAAATGTAATTATCATGGGACAGGACTATGAACAAAACACAAAAATACACATATGGACACACAAACAGTACCGGTACACATACATGACAACATAAACATTAACATATAAACCATTCAAATATTGCACCTGTCAAAACCTTTATCCCAACTTCTAATCCTAATTTTCCTACCAAATACTATACCTCTGAAAAATCAATACATCAAAATTCAACAAATCATACAAAACTCTAGCTAAATCTAAGGTGTAATATTGAAGGCAACCAGCAGGCAATTTTGCCCGCTATACTGGCCGTCTAACCAACCTAAACAATTACAATCCTATTCCTTTTTATTCCCGAATGTTACCCTTCAAGTTACTGTCGTTGTTGTTGTTGTTCCAAATGAACAACAACAACGTGTCAGTAAACTCGCAAAATTTTCAAAAGGAACGCGAACTCAAACCAAATTGTAAACTGGAGTAGTTCAAAATAACCCCGCTTCACTCGCGATAAATTATACCAAGACAAATTTGGCAAATAAAGCCGATCTGACGAAAGAGAAGACAATCAAGGGTCCAATTTTCGTCACAACACACAGACTGTTTTTGGCTCAATTCACGGAACAATCATTGCCAAGCCATACCATATACTGCACAGAGCTTGAGAACTATTGCCGTATAATCATTAGTTAACAACTAATGAAAGTCTACGCACTTTAATTTGGAAAATCCGCCATTGAACAGCTGTTCAACTCCCGAAAAACGTGTCCATGGCGACGAGAAAATAAAATATTCCAGAACTTCGCTGGAAGCTCAAATTTTCACAAAACCCCTTTTATAAAGTAAAGCACTTCCAGCTTATATCGACCCAATCGTAAATGAAAGCCAACAAGTTAGTCAGGACTCGGAAATGAAGATTTTCACACCCAAATTTTCAAAACATCAAAATGGCCGCCGATCTGGACACTGCATTCAGGCCGCCATCAAGGCGTAAATTTGCCTAAAAATAACCACAAATCTACGCTTAATACTTTAACTTCTGATCACCAATTGTTGTAATTACACCTACAGAGGTTTAGCCAGTACAGTGGACAGGCTTACCTGCCGGTTAAAACCCTGAGAGAAGTCGTCTATCACGACCTGTCAGTCCCAAGTCAAGTCCTTCTCTGGCTTCTTTTGCAAGCCCGCGAGTTACTCTCATTGGCTAGAGGGCAATCAGCGCCCTCTACCAGGTGAGAAAGGGGAGACAACTCTTGTAATAATAATAAAGCACTTGTCTCCCCTGCATCACTGACACTAAAGTTCGTTTAAGTCTAATGCTGACAAGTGAGAAAACCTATTCTCACTACAAAACTAAAAATATCTTACGAAATAACTTGATGCTAAAGGTCACATACGCACAGACATGTATCCACATGGGATTTCTCGACTGTCTATACTACGATCCCTCATCAGGACCTTATTGTCAGTAAATTCATTAATAGTAACGGTGTTCAAGAAAACTGATCGCTGATATATTAATGTCAGAAACAATAAAGAATTCTTTAGCTCTACTACATACAAGGGAAATCATGCACGGGATGTTTCTTTGTTTATAGAGTTGCTCGAATTTGTCATGAATAACATCTATGTAAAATTTGGCAATACAATATATTAACAACATATAGGTATTCAAATCAGTACTAATTGTACACCCCTTTTGGCTGACCTATATCTGTAGTCTTATGAATACGACTGCATACGCTTTCAAAAACAGATAATTTCAAAGCCCGTTCCTTCTCATTAGCCAAACGCTATATAGACGATCTTCTTGCTGTGAATAATCGCTATATAACTGACGCAGTGAAATATATATATTCATTTGCTAGCTCCTGTGTTAAATGTGACGATTTTAATCAACGTTACGAAAAACTATTGCAGGAACTTGTAAAACAGGGCTGTATCAAGCGCCTCCACTTGAAGTTTCTCAAATTTGGCGATACATACCGCATGCTGATAGCAAAATACGAGCGTAGCGTGCAAGATCTATGGTGGTACGTTTCGTAACTTATGTCTAATTCCGCTTGACCCGTGACTAGGGGCCTTATGAACCTATGTATTTCAAGATCCTCATAGTTTTCATATGAACAGTCACAAATTCAAAGCGTGGCGGATATATATCATACTCTAGATAACGACTTTACAACGTAATATCATATGGATTAAGAATACTGATCAGCGATACGGATTTGATATTTTTGGAACATCATTGAAAACTGTTCACCGCTTCTCTCTTGCAAGAAATTAGTCAAGTATTATGTATATTATGATTTACCCTTTTACATGTAATTTGGTGCTAATGTTAAAATATGAATTAGGTCTTTGGATTACGGACGCGGAAATTCTTTAATGGACGACGGCTGAATATTGAATGACGGACTAGACCCTTGTATTCAGGGAGTTAGCCTGAAATCCACGAACGCAATGGATAAGTCGCTGACATTCAGGAAATTGTCCCTGAATTTCAGGCTGGAATCCCCTAAAATTGAGTTTTGTCTGAATTATTTTGAGGCTGATAGATCTTTTTGTAGAAATATTGAAAGCATGGGAAACAAGTTCGATACCTCAGAATTGAGTTTTTTGTGCCTTCTCTAGACTTCTCACTACTGAAAAAGTTATCGACGGTGTCATGGAGGGGTATTAGAAACAAAATCTCCACAAAGTACTGTTTACCAGCCTTGTTTGTAAATATATATATATATCTCTGGTCGTTGAGATTGTCAGTCTAGCCACCTCTTGAAGTTCAGCACCGATTCTACACTCACTATCGACCCAGGAATGTTGTTCCAATAATTCACTGTCCTGTCGAAGAATTGTTGGATAGTGTTTAGTGGTTGATGAAACTTTTGTAACATAAACTGACGTTCCCTCGATCTGACATGTGACAAATACTGCATATGCCCGTCTGCCTTTATATGTGTTGTAATTAACTTGGTCGATTACCGTCACAATTTGTAACAACTTATGGAATTTGCGGTCTTCAAGACGACACGGGCTTGTACGCGCGATCTTCAGATGTTGTAACGCAAAGTCGTCTGTAGACTCGGGTGATGGTCTCCATAAAACCCGTACAATGATAGATTCCAAGGTCCGGCTTCTGAGATTTCTCGAAGACTTGATAGCCTCTTTAAATGAGACAGGATACGACAAAAACGGAAGTAGTAGAGAGAAGACGGGACGACGCGCGTTTTCCAGGGAGGTAACTCTTGGTCCCCTTTTTCTGCCAGGGGGCGCCACCAGTCCCGTATGACTGAACATGATAGGACATGTACTGAGGTGTGACCTTGCCGTATGACGTCACTTCCGGTCTGCGTGAATCGGGCGTGTGTATTCCTCCGTTGTGATGCGGTCTGGTGGTGATGCGGTCTGCCTCCGCGGACAGAAAGTAGTCCCAAATTCTCCGGCATTCTCCGCCAATCTTCAGGGGCGAGAGGGGTCCTTATTGTACCGATTGGGTCGTATGAGGTATCAATGTGAAGCATTCGTGAAGGGGCATCTGATGGGATGGGGGTGGGGTTGAAATATCGTCATTCTGCGCATGCGCGGTAGACCAAGGGTATGGAAATAGACGTTTAGGGGTCTAGGTGGGTCACTAGTGGTCCGATGGAGTCGAGTGAGGTATCAATGTGAAGCATATGTGAGGGGGCATCCGATGGGCTGGGTGTGGGGTTGCAATATGGTCATTCTGCGCATGCGCGGTAGACCAAGGGTATGGAATAGACGTTTTGGGATCTAGGGGAGCCCCTAATGGTCCGATGGAGTCGTATGAGGTATCAATGTGAAGCATTCGTGAAGGAGCATCCGATGGGGTGCGTGTGGGGTTGGAATATCGTCATTCTGCGCATGCGCAGTAGACAAAGGGTATGAAAATAGACGTTTTGAGATCGAGGGGGGTCCCTAATGGGCCTATGGAGTTGTATGAGGTATCAATGTGAAGCCTATGTGAGGGGGCATCCGCCTGGACTAGTGTCTCGGTCGTTGTCCACATTCTGCGCATGCACAGACAGGGAATTGTGGGAAAAGGGTATGGAAATAGACGTTTTGGGATGTAGGTGAGCCACGAGTGGGCCGATTGGATCGAGTGAGGTATCAATGTGAAGCCTATGTGAGGGGGCATCCGATTGGACTAGGGTCTCGCCGTTGTCCACATTCTGCGCATGCGCAGACAGGGAATTCTGGGAAACGGGTGTGGAAATAGACGTTTTAGGGTTTAGGTGAGCCCCTAATGATCCTATGGTGTCGTATGAGGTCTTATTTTGAAGCTGTCGTGATGGAGCATCCGCCTGGGCTAGTGTGTCGTTCGTTGTCAATACTCTGCGCATGCGCAGTCTGGCCGTAGTATAGAAATAGACGTGTTGGGGTTTAGGTAGGCCCCTAATGGTCTGATGGGATCGAGTGAGGTATCAATGTAAAGCAGTCGTGA
>JAVTVY010000025.1:0-33559 GCA_036873755.1 Hanleya hanleyi
AGCACAAAATTGTAGACCTTTCTCTGGATTGCTAGCTACCAATTGGGATCAATGCCATTAAAAAACCTTGAAATTCGGGCCCGTGTAATTCCAGATATACGGGTATATATTGAAGCCCCTTGGGCTCTTGTTCCTATTTTGTTCACCAGAGATCAAGCAGTGCAGTCAACAACTTCACAGAGAGCTATACGATTACATGGCTCGCCATCTGACCAAAGGGATGCCGGACTACAACTCTTTTCTGACCATTGCTAGGATCCATATACCACAGGGGAAGCTGGCTTCAAACAGCGTCAATATTGTGGACATCCTGGACGTTTTAGAGTCCGAAAACTCGATTGGGGTAGGCAATTACACAAACATCATCCACATCCTCCACGGTGCTAAACTCCATAAACTGAAAAGGGAGATCATAGAGAAAGAGGCAACAATCCAACAACTGATGGAGGAGGAGGGGAAGACTCTGCAATCAGATCAAGGTATTCGGGAGTTACTATACGTCAATATTTACTACGTATTATATATCATTCACAACGGATGATTACACCAATATTCCACCTCTGAGCAATGCTATGAAATTATAGAACAAAGACTAATACAATGCAAGATGCAATACCCCACTCCCTCAACGTTCCCAGGCTGGCACCCTGTTATCTTATAGATAAAATATTCTAGACGGAAGAATTATGAAATGCGAGAACGATGTCTTTCCTCGTCACTTTTTGGTCTACAAAATCCTGGAATCAGTAGCGAGGAATGCTATAAAAACAGTATAACAAGAACAAAGGACAATATCATAAAGCTGAAGGATTAATCGTTTAATTTTATTTTATCATATTTTCCTCCTTAATACCAGTGTCATATTCGACATTCAGTAGCCAGTCGCCGCCCATGAAGAAAGTCTTCGACCATAATCGAAAAAATGTCATTTCTCTGCCACAAACACAGTGCTAATTATGAACTCATAGATTCACCAGCACTGGAACATGAATACAACAGCGAACAACTTCACAGACAACTGTATGATCACATTAACCGCCAACTGACCAAAGAGATGCCGGAGTACCTGTCATTTCTGTCTATCACTCGGACGTATTTACCTCCGGGGAAACTGGCAACAATCAAGGAGAATGTTGTGGACATCCTGGGCGCTCTAGAATCAGAGAACTGGATCGCCATAGGCAATTACAAGACGCTTATCAAAATCTTTCAAGATGCCAAATTCCACAAATTGAAAAGGGAGATAGAAACGGCGGAGGCTAATGTCCAGCGAGTGATGGAGAGTGAAGGGAAGACAGTGTCACTTGTCCGAGGTAATGGTACGCATATATGTTGTAAATCGAATTGCTAGGACTCTCCATGAGAACACCAGAGAAACAAAAGAAAAACACTGGCGAATGACCAGTAGAAATATTTACTGTATACTTGGTTATGAATGAAAAGTATCAGTTGAACAAAGGCGATAGTTTTACATTTTACTAGATTTTTCCCCGCCTCTTGCATATCCCTCCAATACTGTAGTGAAAGATATCAACAAGTCATATCATCACCGAAGACGATATGACAATTGACGTCACACGCATTGAAGATATCAATATTAGCGCACCAATACATGTCACCATGGTCACAACGATAGGGCAATTGACCCAAACTACACCAGATGTATGCCCCCTAAGAAAAACGACCTAACCTCCAGAATAAACTAATACTACAAAAGTTTATAATAAAATAGAAATCAACTGTTTCTTGACCATGAATCACCATGAATATTTCATCGACTTGGGAGCGAAAATTGGTGAAATACCAATTTTCGCACCCCACTCGATGAAATATTCAATGGTAAACGTCAATAAACAGCTGATCTCCAATATACGTCAATAAACAGTTGATATCCGATACTTTTACCAACATATTATATTAATATCTGGAACATTTCTTCGAAATGATCTTTTCTCTCTAGGCATTAAATCATATCACTATTAATCTAATAAAAACTTTTAGAAAAGCATACCTGGCACCACTAGTATGATCAACGCTTGTTAACTGATGTCTGTCTTTGAATTAATCGTGTTTAATATAAAGGTATTTATATTCTGCTAGGAGTATTGGAACAAACGATGGGCAGTGAGCAGCTTCATAGAGAGCTGTATGGGAACATTGGCCGTGAGCTGACCAAAGAAATGCAAGAGTACCAGTCATTTCTGACCTTGGCTAGAACGTGTTTACCGCGAGGGAAGCTGGCATCGAACAAGGAAAATGTGGTGAACATCCTAGATGTTTTGGAGTCAGAAAACTGGATAGCTACTGGCAACTACAAATGGCTTATCCAAATCTTAGAAGACGCAAAACTCCATAAATTGAAAAAGGAGATAAAGGAGAAAGAGTCCGCTATACAGAAAGTCATGGGAACTGAAGGAAAGACGGTATCGTCTGTCCAAGGTAATGAGATAATTTTTCGATCTGCAAACTCGATCATCTGGGACCACGAAAATCGCCTTGCTCTTAGCACCTAATCATTGTTGTTAAATGAATGCGACGATGAATGTCAGTTTTGAACTCGAAACCTGTGACCTGATCCATAACCCCAAGGAGTCACTTCGTTAAACACACACACCCACACATACCCGCGCGCACACACACACCAACACACACACAATCCGACCCAGATGGAATATGATTTCTTTTTTATTACTGCCGCTCTCTAAGGTCGAAGTTATGAATATCTGCTACCGGTGAGTAATCCTTTCTCAAAAGTTTTCGCATTTAATTTAAATAATTGACTGAGAAGCTATGCTGGTATATTTGTTGGAAAACCTTTTTTATAAAATAATACATAAGAAACTCGATCTCCTGTATACATCATATAGTTAATTTATCTTCAATTAAAAAAAATCAAAATACATGTAAGGGCCTTGGTACTTACCGGAAGTGTCCTGCATCAAGGCGCCTCTAATAAAACATTTGACTAATATATACACTGAACGAAAGATCCATCTCCCCCGTATCCAAAAATGTAAGCAAATATTTTTTACGATTTTTTACCGCCGATCTATTCAAATTGAGACATCAAAAACTGAAGCCTGTGGGCAGATTCATAAGTGTCGCCATTACAACGGCTTGCGGCTATTTTAACCAATCAGAAATGCCGAAAGCATATTGCGCGCATCGCTGCGTGACGTCAGTCGGGCTCATACTAAACTACCGCCCTGTACGTTAAAGTATGAGAAGCTATCGGGGCTGCAGGTTTATATATTGTATACTGTTAAAATTTGATAGTAGTCGTGTGCCAATATTCCGCAAATACACGGGCATCATGCCGCAGTGTGTGGCGTTTGTCTGTTCTAACAGAACTGGGATTCCAAACCTTCCAAAGACGTCGGTCGGCCGGATTTTACTTCAAACGCACCAGAGAAGAACTTTTGCAGAGTGAGGCTGATGCAATAAATTCGAGTGAGTTTATTAGTCTTTCTACAGTATTGTTCGGTCATATCACGAAGTTCGATTCTTATTCCTGTCAATCATTCCAATATAAGAAAGGCTTGGTTTGTAGTATATCTCCATGCCATGTCAATATATTTTCGCCTTCCCCGCTGGAGAGCGGAGAGGCCCGGGTGACGTCACACGCTTAGACGACCCGAGCCAAAATGGTGGCGCGCTTGAGAGACAACGATGCGCACGTTGATCGACGATTTAATCGAGTAGAAAAAATCGCAAAAAATATTTGCTTACATTTTGGGATACGGGGGAGATAGATCTTTCAGCCAGTGTATACATTAGTCAAATGTTTTCTTCTCCTTTAAGACGACCGACCGCTGAAGTATGCATATCGGAAAGCATCACACGGTAAACTAGATCAAACGGAGGAATGTTTGATGAGATTCACCGGCTGTCCATCATTACATCATGTAATACCAAAAACTTGCATGTAAATCCTGAGTATTACTGATACTCAACATCTTATACGGGATGTACATATATTCACGGAAAATATCGGCAGATCCAAGAGCATTATTATACAGGAATAAATATGTGAAATATTACCTTCTTAATAGACATTTCAGAAACAAAAAGACGGCACTGTAAACTGTACGAACACGTCAACCGTCATTTGACCAAGGGCACAACCGAATACAGATCTTTCCTTAACATGTCCAGAAGTTATTTACCACCAGGGAGATTGGCGGCTAACGATGCGAACATAGTTGACGTGCTATGGCTGCTAGAAACAGAGGGGCATATCGATGCTGGTAACTACGAAGTCCTGTTCAAAATACTTCATACAGTCAAACTACTACACCTGGAAAGTGAGCTTAGAGAAATAGCTAAGAAGATTCCACAAAGTGATACTGTTGGATTATCTGAGGGTAAGTTAATTGTAACACACTTTCAACTAGATCCGCTGGTACTTATACTTCTTCACATGGCATTGATAATAACGGCATATGCTTCCCCTTACAAAAAAATCTTATAGGATCCTATAAGATTCTGAAAAATCCTATAAGATTATTCGAAATCTTATAAGATTCTAAAAAATCCTATAAGATTCTGAAAAATCCTATAAGAATCTGAGAAAATCTTATAAGATTCTAAGAAATCCTATAAGATTAAAAAAAATCCTATAAGATTCTGAAAAATCCTATAAGATTCTGAGAAAATCTTATAAGATTCTAAGAAATCCTATAAGATTAAAAAAAATCCTATAAGATTCTGAAAAATCCTATAAGATTCTGAGAAAATCTTATAAGATTCTAAGAAATCCTATAAGATTAAAAAAAATCCTATAAGATTCTGAAAAGTCTTATAAGATTCTAAAAAAAATCCTATAAGATTCTAAAAAATCCTACTGGATTTAATAGGATAGAAATATAATAATCCTATTGGATTTAATATGACACTCCATAGGATCAATTGTATTAATGATATTAAGAAGAGTGGAAATTGATCCCGCTCAAGTATTTCAGTGAATTATTTCACACAAGTTAAGTGCGTTTCACTGAAGTAATTGAATGTAATTTCACCCAAACATTATTTTGCCCACCACTTTTATATGATCATATACGATTCAATATCAGTTCACAACACCCAAGTAATGTTCTCCATATTTGGCTGCTCATAGTTGGAGAGAGAGATTTTGTACCACAAATCTCCAATCTGCTGCTCATGAGGCATCAAATATCAATTTTGGTAGTTTCATATGAAATTCATCTTAAATTTTAACTTTAATTTAATACAAACTCATGATTAATATTTTCAATAGCTATACTATATTACAATTGAATTGAAGGATTAATTTTATTTTCATATTGTGTGAATATTCTATCGTTATGCTGATATTTGACTGAAGTATTTTGAAATGTCATTTAGGAAATGCTAATAAAAATTGACAAAAAAACCTAATTGCCATCCATCATAGTTCGATATCAAAACAAATGCAAGGTCACTGAAAACTAAATTTAAATATTCTAACTCAAATTGAATTCACTAATAATCTTCATCTGAAATTTATTAAAATTGGAATAAATGTATGAAGTTTTGAATATTTGATTGTTTAGAATTAAAGTTTTATTTAAAATTGAATTAAGGATGTCCGTAATTAACTTTTCGAATAATGTGTGTTGCTGCATTCATAATTGTGTAATATGAGGAATATAGGTCGGTGTGCATTGTTTAGCTGTTGACACTGTTAAAAAGACGGACCCATGCTCCATTTGATAACCTAGAAAACAAAGGGAATAGCCCAGGTTTTGAATCCTATTCACAAAAAAATACATAAATAGTATTTAACTTTTTCCTATATTCTAACTGTTTGGAGACAATCACAATGCCTTTCAAAATTTATCAAATTGGATGAATGTTGCTGCACAAAATTCTCAGCTCGAAGACTTTTAAAGGAAATCCCTATCGCTTTAATCTAACTGGCAAAAACCGCTGCCAAAGAAAACATCACCGGCAGACATCCCTTAAACCTTGATTGTCATCATTTCATTATGAAATATGTTTTGTTGTCATTCAACAACTTGAACATTCTCATCAAGCCCATAGGCTGGTTTGGCTACGGGGGGTTTCGGTAGAGAATATTGCGGAACTGCTAATGCGAGCACCGCAGGCGCGAAGCCCGGCTAGGGGGGGCCATGGGGCATGCCCCCCCCGGAATTTTTTTGAAAATTTAGATGCCATATGGCGCATTTTGACAGCATATTTTCGACATCCGCCAACTGCATTTTTTCCGACTGATAAATTCAGTATATGACTATAATCGACTCGTTGTGTGAATGATAATCCTGTCGACTGGGAGATGGTTAATATTCAACCATGGGAAACCCCCTTTGATCAAGATAATTATCATTAACTCCTCACTCTGGTGTGGTGGCTAAGAGTGGGGATAAGTGTCCCGTTTCCTATCTTTTTATTGAGTGAAGAGTGTCATACCTCTGGAGATATCTGGAGAAGAGTGTCCTTGCACTCTTAATATGGGATATTGTTAGCCTCCACACCGGCCTGCCGATATATTTGTGCCATTTCAGTTCACACTTGTTACGATCTGGTAAAGAGATGGATAAATCACGCCAGCAATTCCTCCGATTGAGCCATCCTATTATCAAGGAACTGGTCCATGTTTATTACTGTATATTTCGCCGCTATCTGTCATAAAGAAAATATGTCAACCAGCAAAGACTTGATCACGTTAAGAATAACAATGTACAGCGCCGGCGGAAGCTCCCAAAAAGTGTGGGGGGGGGGGAAGCTCCGCGCTCCTAGATGGCTGTCGACGCATTCTGGCCGATTTCCGGCATACAAAACGACGTATCATCACTATATAATCAACTGCATTTTGAAATTGTTTTTGTGATTTTTTCTCGTCATTTAGAAGAAAAATTGAGTTGATAACTTTTGAATGTAAAAGAAGTATTTTTTCCTTTCCAAAATTCGAACTATACGCAGTGATCTCGAAGAAAGTAACATTTCAGCAGAGGGTTGGAGAGCGCTGACGTGTTTGAAGAGAAATATGTGAACACAAAAAAGGAAACAATATGAACACAACTTTGATTTCTAAATTTGATAAGCAGATAATTGTCCATTAAAGCGAATGCAATTTCTATGTAAATTAACATCTAAAACAGTTATTGGTCATTGTGAACGGAACAGAAGAATGAGCAAATCAGAGCATTTAACCCAAACAGCAACGTGACCCTCCAGTGCAAAGTCACTGCTCCGTGAAAACCTGGCTTACAGGGCGGCGCGAAGCGCCGCGGGGGAAAAAACCGGCCTGTTTATCTGGTCACATTAGGACCAAAATCATGAAAAAATCACCCAGCTTTTGTTGAAACTGGGGGCGGAGTGTGGGGGGGCTGAGCCCCCACCCTCTTCTACTGAATGTGTAGCAATGCCAGGGAGGTCAATCGCTCCTGGCCCATGTGGATGCCCGCATGAAGGTCCTTCCGTGCACTCTGAATTTTTTTTTCCCCGGTAGCGGAACTCGGTCTGCTCTGCGGGGGGGTACGCACCCCCCGAACCCCCCCCAGCCTACGGGCCTGCTCATGAATGAATAAACTTCTGATCAGTTCAAATGGTTTCCCAATCTAAATGGTATTTACAAAATCTCTCTACTCCAAATGGAGGGGAGATAACTCTGCTTGTTCACACTAGGTGGCGCTGCACAGAGACAACAAAGATTTTTTTGCAGTTATTTTAAGTAGCTGACTGATTTGAGGACAGTAAAAGTCATATTTCCGATTATATATGGCTGATGGAACAGACTCAGATTGATGGTAAGTACCTTTTGCAACTTGTAGGCTAAAATAGCATTCTAAAGTCTCCATTTGTTAAGTCTGGAATATCTTGGACTAGTTTAAAATATATTTTAGTTATATAAGTAACTTTGTCAGGTTTGTATATTACACTGTAAATACAACAACCAAAACATTATACTGCCTTGGAAAGATTATTTATCTCACTGATTTATGAAGGAAAGGGCTTGTTGGTTGATTTTCTCGTTTTCTCTAATCTTATGGGTAGGATAGTTAGGCATGTACTTTTATTAAGCCCAGTGTAATTAACCTTTAGATATAAAATAATGTCTAACATATATTTCAATAGCTGAACAGACATGTATATTTTGTTAATTAAAATAACCAGTCAACCGCACAAGAATAGACCAGTTTGTCTTAGTGGTCCATTGTGTAAGGGATTAACCATGCTGGGTGACTCTTTGCACAGTTCAATGTGAGAAACCCAGAAGGGGTGTTTTTACAATCTCATTGTGTCATTTCTTGTACTGGTATACCTTTTATCTTCAATAGTCAAGCCATTTCAGATGTTTACATGGAAAAAATGGCATAACATATGAATGAATTGATAACAGTTGATTTGTGATTCTTTCAAGTCCTGGCTTTTATTTCATACTGTCGGTTTCACAGTCTGAGCTTCCTGTCCTGTCAAATTGCATCTCTCCTCACCCCACCATAATGAACAGTTTGTCAATGATGTTTTTATTACGATGTTCTCACAGCTTCACTGTGGACTCTGGCGAAGGAATACAAATACACTTACAACACAGCTTTCCGGGTACGGTAGGCCTAATGTACCAGTGGTGTGTACCATTCCTGACAACCCGAACTTGGGGTGCTTTAATTTGTCGAGCTAAGAGCTGATCTATATGATGTGACAAATTGTGGTTAGTATCGTCCATTGTTCACTCCATTCAACACTCCATCGTATTCCTCTTACATATCAATATAAACGTAAATTGGTATTGTTGCCTAAACTTTAATACGTGTTGTACCCCATTTATGTACTTTTCAATTGTGATGGGGGGGGGGGGGGTATCGTGTACTGTACATTCTTTCACCCAGTTTTACACATTATCTGAACGAAGTCAAATGTCATTTATTAGAATTTCCAGGTTGTTTGGTTACGCATTGCATTGCATTTTCGCATTGCTTATTTCAATATTTAAAGTTAGTACAGAATTTATTTGAAAATTGTTGAATTTATTTTTGAAATAAATCGCGATATGATATGGTAATAATTGTTTTCCCCACAGGAGATCAGAGAGCCTACAAAGAAGATGAGCAAGACAGTTTGTGATGCCCGGAAGAATGAGCCAAACAACATCCTTCAGAAGTTAAAATAGCAGCGACATGGAAACCTTCCAGTGGCACCTGTTTATGACGAGTCAGATGATGTAAGTATAAATTCAACTATCATGACTATTCAGCTAAATCCCTAGGCTATTATCAAATAATTAATTATTTTGACCATTGAGAAGATTTCTCATTAATTGTCTCATCTATTTTACTGATCCTTTTTAGATAACTATTTCTAATAATATTAATCCAAATTTCTCTCAATGTGGACAAAATATGATGGGCCCTATTGATTTTGGTATTCTTCTTCTTTGTAGGATTCTAGAAGCCGAGCAGACCTGAGGGCTCAATAGAAAGAAATTGAAGAGCTAAGAGTGGAGAACCAGTCTCTGAAGTCCGAAAACAGGTCTTTGAAAGTCGCCTAGCTTATCTACATTTACTGGTAAGATTTTAAATTTGAGTTTTTGCAAGTTTGCTAACCATTAAAATGCATATTAAATGACACTGACTTTTAATGGTTAACAAGCGATCACTTGTAAATAATCATTTAATGTAATTAATCTTAGTAAATAATAATTTAATTAGATTTGATCCTTTGTCAACATGATTCTGCAATTTATGACTATTAACATTCTGACTGAATATTATCAATCCAATTGTCAGTACACATTTTGTATCTTTTATTTCATCTGAGAAAGATGATCATGGACCTAATGAGTGCATTGTTCACGAGGAATGAAATGGCCTCCCATACTTTGACAGGGATGAAACCCAACGTGACAAGAGAGGTAGTGGCTAAGCCTGCAATTGACCAAGAAAAGATCAAGCCATCCAAGGTAAAAACTTTTCTTCATAAATATTCCAAACATCTGATAATTAATCCCAAGTTCAATGACCATGTTTTTGATAGCTTATAGTTTGAAATGTTGTGATTGAATATATTGATATTCAGTGGCTAACTGCAAATTATTTCATTCTCTTACAGACTACTGCCTGAAGAAATTCCCAAGTTCCGTGAAAGTCATTCGGGAAGCAATGAAGTCGAAACTCAATGGCGAGCAGAAATTGTACAGAAAACTGATGGAGCGGTTATGATGCCCTCATATGTTCCTCCGTTTATATCTCAAAAGTTCACATGTACATAATAAAGAAATATTTATTATATGTATTTGTTTGTTCTTCTTTCTATGCGTTAGTTATTTACCAGATTATCTTTAACATAGCTGTGCTACATCCAAAACAAGCAATGTTTACGCTAATACATTTTCTGATGTATTTACTATTTTACAGCACAGGGGCATTTTGTATTTCGTTGAGTTACTATAAAAGATGACCTATAATCACTCGTCCAAATATTCCTATAGAAACTTTATGTCCTGTAGATTTCTAAGAATCCATTCCATAACTAAATTTTATAGGATCCTATTAAAAAATCCTACAAGATTTTTATCCTATTAAAAAATCCTATAGGATTTCAATCTTATAGGATTTTAATCTTATAGGATCCCTGATTTCTAGGATCCTATTAAAAAATCCTATAGGATTTCAATCTTATAGGATTTCAATCTTATAGGATTTTAATCTTATAGGATCCTATTAAAAAATCTTATAGGATTTTGGGCCAAAATCTTATAGGATCCTATACGATTTTATCTTATAGGATCCTATAAGATTTTTTTGTAAGGGTCAGCACAGAAACCAGCAAAGTGCGAAAATAGACCGAGGACAGATTGAAAAAACATATAATGTTAAATTTCAACGAAAATAGTGAGTATACCTTCAAAATACTTCATACAGTCAGACTACGACAACTGAAAAGTGAGCTTAGAGAAATAGCCAAGAAGATTCCACAAAGTGATACTATTGTATCATCTGAAGGTTAAGTTAATAACAACAAACTTTCAGTTAGAACCGCTGATCATATATACTGCTTCACATGACATTGATATAGCAAATTCAGACGATGAACAGTGGACAGATTGATAAACTTGTTATGCGTAACATTTCAACAAGAATAGTGGGTACCTACATTTCCGTAACAAATATTCACAAATAAGGCATAACAAATTTTACTAAGATTCTGCAGGCCAATATTATTAATATAATGATATTTTGGGAAAACTCACTCGAAGTGGAATGGAGTAGTTCTTATTCATAAATAGTTCTTCTGGTTTTATCTTGACTATTTAATCAAAAGATTATGAGCTGCCTACTGTCAAATATCAAGCACATTAAAATCGTCCCTCCTGTTCAAATAAAAAATCAAATATTAAATACTTGTCTTGAGAGGCTGACTTTGCCCAATATGTAAAAGACAAGTTTTACTCTCTGGCACATAACTACTGAACATGAACTTTCGACCAGGAGCTTCGATAGTCATAAGACAACGATAGCTAAGCAAATTCATTGGCATCCACAGGACCAATGACACAAGGATTATAAATTGACATCAACTTTTTAATTAGCAGGCAATCTCAAAGAGGAGAGAGACAGTCGTCAACTTCACATACAACTGTATGCCGATTTAAGCCGTGAACTCACCAAAGAGATGTCAGAGTACCGATCACTACTTACCATTGCTAGAACATGTTTACCATCAGGGACACTGGCGGTAAACCAAGAGGATATTCTAGATATACTGGAAGCTTTGGAGTCAGAGACCTGGATCGTCATGGGTAACTACGAAAACCTCATCAAAATCTTCCAAGATGCCGAACTCAATAGGCTGAAGGAGTATGTCAGACAGAAAGAGACTGAAATTCGACAAATGATGAAGAAAGAAGAGAAATCTGTTCTAAGTGTTCAAGGTATTTTATATAGAACACGATTCCGGATTAACGGAGTGAGAGTCCAGCGACTTATAATAATGAAACTGCTTGAAGTTTGTTCAAAACGGACTCTCATAACATTGGTACAATTATGTGTTACCATCTGTGCATGGCAACCCTGATAAGCCCGAGATTCAAGACATCTGCCCTGCATGAATCACAATATTATTTATTTTAAATAATAGAATGAGAACAGGCTGTGATATTTGTTGGTAAAAACTATTTTATCAAAGGGGATATATACATGTGAATCTCTCTCCTGTATACATCGTTTAGTTAATTTATCTGCAATTAATTAATCAAGATACTTATGGGTGCCTTTGGTACTTACCGATATAAAACCCTTTCCTAGTTAGGATAGGCGACCGCTGGGTTGCACATATCGAAGAGCATCACACGGTAAACTAGATCAAGCAGAGGAATGTCTGGTGAGATTCACCTTCTGTCCCACATTACATCGCCTCGTACCGACAAACTCCATGTAAATCCTTTTACTGACACTCAACACATCTTATACTGGATTTACATATATCCTCAGAAAATATCGGCAGATTCAACAGCATTATTATACATGAATAAAATACATAAAATATGATCACTTTTAATAGACATTTCAGAAACCCAAAGACGTCACTGTAAACTGTACGAACACGTCAACCGTCATTTGACCAAGGGCACAACCGACTACAGATCTTTCCTGAATATGACCAGAAGTTATTTACCACCAGGGAGATTGGCGGCTAACGATGCTAACATAGTTGACGTGCTATGGGTGCTAGAAACAGAGGGGTATATCGGAGTTGGTAACTACGACGTCCTGTTCAAAATACTTCACACAGTCAGACTAAGACGCCTGGAAAGTGAGCTTAGAGAGATAGCTAAGAAAATTCCACAAAGTGATACTATTGGATCATCTGAAGGTAAGATATGGTAAATTGAAGAAAAAAGAAGAATAGTGCATTCCTACATTTTACTAACTAATATTCACAAATAAGCCATAACAAATTTTAATAAGGTTCTATAGGCCTATATTAATATATTGATATTTTGTGGAAACTCACACGAAATGGAATAGAGTAGTTCTGACTCATAAATAATTCTTCTGGTTTTATTTTATGATTATTTAATCAGAAGATTATGAGCTGACTACTGTTCAACTAAATCGTCCCTCCTGTTCAAATATAGAATCAAATATTAGATACTTGTCTTGAGAGGCTGACTTTGCCCAATATGTAAAAGATAAGTTTTGCTCTCTGGTGCATAAATGCTGAACACGAACTTTTGGAATTGACCACTTGGAAGTTCTGTACGACCAGGAGCATTGATAATCATGGGACAAGGATATCTAAGCAAATTCATTGGTGTCCACGGGATCAATGACAATGACACCGGGATTATAAAGCATCGTCATCAACTTTTTAATTAGCAGTAAATCCCGAAGAAGAGAGAGACAGTCATCAACTTCACCGACAACTGTATGCCGATTTAAGCCGTGAACTCACCAAAGAGATATCAGAGTACCGATCAGTACTGACCATTGCTAGAACATGTTTACCATCAGGAACACTGGCGGTAAACCAAGAGGATATTTTAGACATACTGGAAGCTTTGGAGTCAGAGAACTGGATCGTCATGGGCAACTACGGAAACCTCATCAAAATCTTCCAAGATGCCGAACTCAATAGGCTGAAGGAGGATGTTAGACAGAAAGAGAAGGAAATTCGACAAGTGATGGAGAAAGAAAAGAAATCTCTTCTGACAGTTCAAGGTATTTTATATAAAACACGATTCCGGATTAATGGAATGAGAAACCATCGTCTTATAATAATGCAACTGCTTGGAGTTTGTTCAAAACGAACTCCCATAACGTTGATACAATTATGTGTTACCATCTATGCATTGCAACCCTGATAAGCCCATCTATTGAGATTCAAGACGGCACCTGCCCTGCATGAATCACAATAATATTCATTTTAAATAATAGACTAAGAATATGCTGGGATATTTGTTGGTAATAACTATTTTATGAAAGGGAATATATATATGGACCTCTATCTCCTTTATACATCGTTTAGTTAATTTATCTTCAGTTAATTAAGGTACTTATGAGGGCCTTTGGTACTTACCGGAAGCTTCCTCTATTGGAATAAGGGAGATATAAAACCTTTCCCTGGTTAGGAGAGGCGACCGCTGGGTTGCGCATATGGAAGAGCATCACACGGTAAACTAGATCAAATGTAGGAACGTCTGCTGAGATTCACCGCCTGTCAATCATTACATCACGTAGTACCGATAAACAGCATGTAAATCCTATTACTGACATACAACACATCTTATAATATAAAAATATTGGCAGATTCAACAGCATTATTTTACATGAATAAAGTACATTTAATATGATCACTTTTAATAGATATTTCAGAAACCCAAAGACGTCATTGTAAACTGTACGAACACGTCAACCGTCATTTGACCAAGGGCACGACCGACTACAGCTCTTTCTTGAACTTCACCAGAAGTTATATACCACCAGGGAGATTGGCGGCTAACGATGCGAACATAGTTGACGTGTTATGGTTGCTAGAAACAGAGGGGCATATCGGAGTTGGTAACTACGAAGTCCTGTTCAAAATACTTCATACAGTCAAACTACGAAACCTGGAAAGTGAGCTTAGAGAAATAGCTAAGAAGATTCCTCAAAGTGATACTGTTGGATCATATGAGGGTAAGTTAATTGTAACACACTTTCAACTAGATCCGTTCGTACTTATACTTCGTCACATGGCATTGATAGTAACAGTATATGCTTCACCACAGAATCCAACAAAGTGCGAAAATAGGCAGACGACAGATTGATTTTTTTTATTATATGTTTCATTTCAACAACATTTCAATAATATTAATAACTAATATTTAGAAATAAGGTATAACACATTTTAATAATATTCTGCAGGCTATTATTACTATTATATTAATATTTTGGGAAAACCCTAACTCGAACTTAAATATAGTTCTTATTCATAAATAATTCTCCTGGTTTTATTTTATGATCATTTCATCAGAAGATTCTGAGCTGCCTACAGCCGAATGCCAAAAGACATTAGAACCGTCCCTCATTGACAGTTGATATCATGACTATTTCATCAGAAGGTTCTGGGCTGCCTATACTGCCTAATGTAAAGCACATTAAAATCACCCAACTGTTCAATTCAAGAATGAAATATTAAATACTTATGTGGAGGACTTTACTCTACCCAGTAGACAAAATACCAGTTTCGCTATCTTGTCTGTTGAGCACGAGTTTCGGAACTGAACAATAGGAAGTTCTTTATAAATGATACAAAGACAAGGGGGATCTATAATGGGACGAGTTTATCAAGCAAATTCAATGGGGTCTTCAGGATCAGTGACAATGATACAGGGATGATAAGGCATTGGTATCAACGTTTTAATTATCAGTCAAACCTGTGGAAGAGAGAAACCGCCATCAACTTCACATACAACTGTATGACGATTTAAGCCGTGAAATCACTAAACAGATGTCAGAGTACCGATCACTACTAACCATTGCTAGAACATGTTTGCCACCAGGGACACTGGCGGTACACCAAGAGGATATTCTAGACATACTGGAAGCTTTGGAGTCAGAGAACTGGATCGCCATGGGCAACTACGAAAACTTCATCAAATTCCTCCAGGATGCCGAACTAAATAGGCTGAAGGAGGATGTTAGACAGAAAGAGATGGAAATTCGACAAGTGATGGAGAAAGAAGGGAAATCTGTTCTGAATGTTCAAGGTATATTTTATATAAGATACGGTTCCCGATTAATGGATTGAGAGACAGTCGACTTATAATAATAAAACTGCTTGGAACTCCCATAGCATTGATACAGTTATGTTTTACCTTCTATGCAAGGCATGCAAGGGAACCCTGATAAGCCGAAAGTTCGATTATTGAGAATCAAGACATTTGCCCTGCATGATATTATTCTATAACTTATTCAGTCACTAAACCGACTATTTTCACATAGTCTCATCTCTGATAGCTTATAGCTTTTACAAAAATCATTATGGGACGAGATATTAGTATGTATACTATTGCCTTACTTAACATGTTACACGGCCATATAGCCTATATCATCGGGTCAATAGACATTGGGTTATTGGCATTATCTCAGATCGCCCTGGTTGACATGTAGCCATATTATAGGAAGCAGATGAAAAAAAGGTAAAAAAGTTAGTCTAGAAAGAGGTCGCTTTGGGTTCTTCTGCCTGTATGTATGCATGTATGCAGAATAAATGAATAAATTCAATTCTTTAAATTTCCTTCACTTATATTCGAATGCAGATTTATCTGATCACCACACAAACGTGAGGTTGCACAACAAACTATATGAGTTTGTCCACCGCAACTTGACCAGTGGGATGTCCGATTACAGCTCTTTTCTCGGCATGGCCAGAGCATATATACCTGAAGGACGACTGGCAGCAAACAACGACAACATTGTAGATGTGCTATGCGTACTGGAAACTGAGGGGCATATTGAAGTCGGCAATTACGGAGTCCTGCTAGACATACTTCATGGATCCGATCTCATTCGGCTGAAAAATCAAGTTAAGGAGAAAGCGGCAGTGATCCAACAAAAAATGGACGCCTTCAAGATAACAGCTACAGCAAGCGGGTGTGTTGGTTGCCAAAAAAACATGCAGGGTTGATCTAGGACTCCAGGAAAAGTAGTTTCAGATGCATCTCATATTTTAACAAATATATAATCATATTGCTACTGCTATTTTCGCACACACACTCTAAATTGCCGGGGCAAACCTGAATCACGTCTTCACAGATGGGGACTAATGGTCTGAAGCCCTCTCGGTCCTGACATGTATATCTGCGCATTATCTTTACATCGGATGGGAGGACAAATAGTTTAGATTCCTTCCGACATTGCAGTCATTAATTCTCATGGTCCAATATATCTGCATCATAGGAAATGATAATTCCATTTTTATGCACTTCAGCAACCCAAGTTATTCAAATCGATGTTCCAGTATGTGAAAATCTGATCTTGCAGGTTTCGATTGAAAAAAAGATTCAGCGGATTCTTGATACACACCTCAAGACTAAAACGCATACAGTCCATATCTAAGTCATTGGATATGGTTCATATCTAAGTCATTGGGTATTGGTCCCCAAGCCACTCCCATGTCATTCCAAATATTAAGCATTTCGTAATAATGTATCGTTTCTCACTAGCAGGACAAAGTGGAAAGACGGAACTTGCTTTATGATGGTCCACTTTCGGAGGCAAATCTTAATGAATGTATTGGACCATGGGCATATCTTTGCTTACATATCATTTTAATGCAAAACAGCCGGTTTTTACTCTCTTAGATTTCTAAACAATCTACCCTATTCAGTGTTATCTCTGAAAAACATATGTGACATATAAAAAGTCCTTTGTAAGTGACATTAATATAAACCTAAACCCAGGCTTTCTATAAATTTACATATTAAAATGTCAGCTTCGAATAATAATGGACTTATGATTGATCAAAATGTGCTCTTTGGGTAATGGTCATTTGAGGAATATTTTTAACGAGGATTTCCTTTTGTGCCAGAATTTGACCCCCAAACTAAAACTTTTTTCTTTTCCAAATAATCAAAATCCTATTATACATTGAGTGGAAATATTTTGGGAGTTTTAAGCGTCTACTTTTTGTTGTAAATGAAAATCCTCCTTCAACAGTACAAAAAAAAAGCCATGGAGAACATTTTGGCCAATGATAGATTCACCTGTATGCAGTTAACCAAACCAAGTTTTTCGAAGCTGATATTTCAGTATGTAAAAACCTGATTTTTCAAGTTTCGATTCAGCTGTATTAAATGTACTCACAATGGAGTTTTTGTATGCAAATGTTACATATCCTTTATCTACATGTTGCCCTAACGTGTTAGGGGTGAGTGAGTGGGATTTAACATTGTTGTCACTCAGCCCTAGCGTAGCATTTCGGAATTGTTCACCCCCACCCATCCCCATCTCCATCCCGGTGAATATAGTCCACGATAATCATATAATCTACCATTTATCGTATCTGCATTTTAGATGACGGAACAAACGTGAATGCAGGTGGATGATAACCAAAGACGGATAGTAAAGGGCATGAAAATCCATGAAAATATGCCACGACTGTATAGCCCTGTTGGGATCCATGAAGACCTGCTACGAACATACTTTGAAAGATCCGTGACTGGACCTCTGGAAATCCATGATGATCTGCCATTACCAACTGGAAATGACCCATCACTGCAAGGCCCGCCTGGGTACCATGAAGGTGCACCACGAACAGACTGTGAAAGATCTTTGATTGACCCACTTGAGTACCATGAAGATGTGGCACTAACAAACTGTGAAAGTCCCGTGACTGGTCATTTGGGGTACCATGAAGATCTGCCACTACCAACTGGGAAAGACCCGTGACTGACCCACGTGGATACCATGGAGATCTACCACGAACAGACTGTGAAAGATCGGTGACTGACCGACTTGGATACCATAAAGATATGCCGCGAATAAACTGTGAAAGACCCGTGACTGGCCCATTTGAGTACCATGAAGATGTGGCACTAACAAACTGTGAAAGTCCCGTGACTGGTCATTTGGAGTGCCATGAAGATCTGCCACTACCAAACTAGACAAGACCCATGACTGGCCCACCTGGGTACCACGAGGATGCGGCACTAACAAACTGTAAAAGTCCCGCGACTGGCCCTCTTAGGTACCATAAAGATATGCCAAGAGTAGCCTGTGAAAGATCCATGACTGGCCCACTTAAATACCATGAAGATGTGGCACTATCAAACTGTGGAGTCCCATGACTGGCCCTCTTGACACCATAAAGTTATGCCAAGAGTAGACTGTGAAAGATCCGTGACTGGCCCACGAAAGATATGCCACGTACAGACCGTGAAACGACTGGAAATTCCTTTACAAATAGCCTATAAAATATCCGAGGTCATATAGTCCTGACATTCACGAACATATGTCATAAACATGCTGGCCCACGACTGGCCTCCCCGAAATCAGTGAAGGAAGACTGTACCTCTCGGCTGGCACTCTTGAAATACATGAAGATATGCCAAGAAAAAATGATGAAACGAACATGAGGTGGATGAAACGTAACTGGCCCCCTGGGTCATGTTGAATCCCCCTAAATAGTGAGCCGAATGTGAAACACCTGTTGCTATAGACCTCGATCAAAATACCTGAACATATACCATCAATGGGCTGGAAAATATTCGAACCATGCAGATTTACTATCGGAAATTAAGCAGAGATAAGAATTGTCTCAAATGCTAGTGTAGACTTACATATTAGAGATAGAAATTGAACATGGCAAGGTTGTTTCAATCGTGCCATAAGGACATCACATTCCAGAGCATGACGAGAAACGAAACTGCGACATTATTTTCATAGGTATATAGTTTATGTTAATACTTTTTTTTCAATTCCGAATTATATTTACGACAGTTTATTTGACATTTATTGGCTCAATTCCACACAAACCCGACGACCACGTACGGTACCATGTGCACTGTTCCATAATTAGTCAAGATTCAACATGTTATTTCATTAACCTGTTTTCCTGTATACGTACGATTGTCTCGTCAGTTCGTAATTGTCGCGTATCTGCACTTGCTATCATTTGTTCTATAGACCTCTAATTTGTTCCATTTGGAAGCTCAGATCCAATCAATGTCAGAATTAATTGCTGTTACCTGTATGGTCATAGTTGATTCCTTGTATACTTGTGTTGTAATTTATCGCATCTTGAAGATCATTCGTGACAACAGAACCCACTGATTATGAATACTTACTCGTTCCTATTCTACAAATTGTCAGCTGTTTAATGGTTAAAAACAGATTCAATAAGTATCACCTATATTTGAGAATAGATAAAAATATAAATTCCACAGTTTGCAAGATCATGAGGCAGTTTCACTCCATCTGAAACCGGGAGGCATATTCTGAAACCATCAACACCTAAATCATATTTCATGTAAAATCAAATATACACTGAAACAAATAACGCGACGTACAAAACTTGTACATATTGACGAGATTTAAAGAATTAATATCTTCATTGTCATATAGCGGCAGCTGTAGATGCTGAATGAATGAATATGATTTAACGTCGCTTTCAACTATATTTCATTCATATCACGACGTTGGGTCATATCCCTTTTCAAACCCAGGAGCCCCCCCCCCCCCCCAGGTATAGGGTTTTATTCCTTTTTACACCCAGGAACCCTACGGGTGGGATTCTATTCCTCTTCACACCCGGGAACCCCACGGGTGCATCAGCCAGTCGCCTCTTACAAGTAGTCTGAGGAGCTGAGGCCTATTCCTACCATATGCATGTGCAAGACCACATCCCAGGTCAACCCCGGGAGCCCCACGGGGCCTGCAAAAGGAAAATCGACGTCTTATATACAGTTTAGCGAGTACAATTAAAGTGAACATATTTGCATAACAGTAAACACAATTTACTCGGAAGTAACAGAAATATGAAAAATCAAGCTAAAACCAAATCTGGGAATTGGTTTCCGTTTGCGGGGAAATCCTTCTGATATACGCCTCAAAATAATCAAACCAGGCCAAAATCAGTTTCATGCCATTGGTTTTTCACTTATTCCGAGAATGAAACTCCGTTATATAGAGTTTACGTCATACACTACGGAGATATTTTAGAGCTAAAGTATCAAAACCAATGTGTGCAACATTCCGTGTACACCAAAAACTGTAATCCGATATTATGAGATCACAAGCCAGCCAGTTTCTTATGGTCCATGTTCTTATCGTTGGACCAGTAACACTGTCAAGTATGAACGCGACGTTAAACCCTAATTATCTCTCTCTCTCTCTCTCTCTCTCTCTCTGGCAAGTATTCTTTCAAACAAATGGATTTCCGAATCATTTGTTTAATATAATATAACAGAACCTCAGTCAAGCTTTACTTGTGTGGTTGTTCATTTGTACATCACGAAGAACTTGGTTACAGTGTACAACGATACCTAACACCATGCTGCACGGAATTGTTTATCGTTCATATCTTAAGTTAAACAAATGGATTTCCGAATCATTTGTTTAATATAATATAACAGAACCTCAGTCAAGCTTTAATTGTGTGGTTGTTCATTTGTACATCATGAAGAACTTGGTTACAGTGTACAACAACACCTAACACCATGCTGCACGGAATTGTTTATCGTTCATATCTTAAGTTAACCCTACCTGGCCTGAGGGGTAGGGGTAGTGGCACTCTGCCTCCCCCTGTTGGTTTTTTGCTCCTATCTCCGGAACGACACAGAATTTAGAGCTGAAACTTCTTGACCTTTTAGATTATCATGTTGGGGTCATTTTGGGCCTATTTTAATGACCCCCGAGCAGAGGATCATGGGCAAATTCAAAATGGCGCCCATGTGGGGTACCAGAAAAGTGATATTTTCGTCATATTTCTTCAAAACTTTTGCCTTTCTGTATGAAAAAATGGGTAAAATCTATTTTATTTCATATCAGATTATTATTTACTAATTTATCAAGCAGCTTTTGTGAAGAAAAACCAAAAATAAAAAATCGAAAAACCAAAAAATGGTCCAAAATTGCTCTTTTTAAAAATGACGTCACAGTGACGTCATCATGGCGGCCATCTTGGATTTTTTTTACATTTTCTTGTAGAGCTTGACCCAATTATATAGTGTGGTAAGTTTCAGCTCCCTAGCCTTAGCGATAGCGAAAATATATAGGGGGCATACTTTCCGCCCCCCCGCTCTCCCCCAGGCTGCGGTACACCCCAAATCGCCCAGGCCAGATAGGGTTAAACGTATTGTCTATTCCCAACCAGTATTCCAAATAGGTGAAATGCAGTAACAATCAGTTGAACAAGCGATGTTTCTAAACATCAGTCATATTCTTTTCTATTCGTACATTTCGCAATATTGTATCGCTTGGTTCGTATAATATTGATCCGATTCATCTATGATTGTACGCGTACCTCATAACTTGTTATATACCGCTATTCCATTTAAACTATTGGGCGAATTCTCAGTTTGTGTCTGTAGAAAAACAAGTCTTCGCGGGACTAAGTTTCTAGAGAACTAAATTTCCTTTATATATTATTTTATATACCGGGTCAGTAGAGGCAGATCGAGAACTAAGGTTCGATGTCGGGAATAATTACTTTTAAAAAACGCCTACTAAGCACTATGGACTATGTCATTAAAACGAAATCTTTGAGTTTTACGTGGGACAATGGTTTGCTGCTGGTCAGTTACATTGCCCGTTGAACTTCTGAGCTCAAATTTAGTACCCGACACATCGCTTCCCACTAACGAATAACCTCACCAAAATGTGATTCGCAGCGGCCTTGGCCGTTGACCCTTCAGTCTGTATATGATTGTTGTTCGTAGAAAGTGTGAGGTATTCCTGAAATTTGATCACTGCCTTGACCGTTGACCCTTCAGCCTGTATGATTGTTAGAAAAGCGTGAGTTATTCCTGATCACAATCCACATCCTTGGACTGCAGTAATAGCACAAGCAATGTTTTCAATAATTTCCTGTTTGCGTGGTGGGGCCACCTGACGATGTTCTTTCGCAGCAAGTCGACTTTCCACAAGTCACTCATGCGCAGTCGGTAGTTGAAGAGATATATAGGAAGGCTGGGTTGGGCGAATGGTGTTTTATACTGCCGTATTGCAGTAACGCCCTCAACGCCCGTCTCAATGCATTGACGCCCTCACAGGTACGGTAACACATCCACATATATCCCTTACGCACACTATGCCTATACGCTGGGAAAAGACCCGTTTACACCTGTACGAAAATTAGCATCATTGGCTAGTCCAATTGGGACCGGGGTCAGTATGTGAGCGATTGAGGCGTGAGAAGGATGAGTGAGGCACGAGGAGGAGGAAGAAGGGAAGGAGTACTGAGAGAGAAGAGTGAGGAGGATAAGAGGGAATTGGAGGAGGGAGGAAACTGTTCCCAGTGGATAGACACAGGGTGCCTAGGTGATAGGTGTGGTCGTGCCTCATGGGATCTCATGCCCCAGCGTTAGGGCGGCAATGCTTCAAGAAGGGAGGTGAGTACTGTGACACGGCGATGAAAAGTTATTGATGTAAAAAAGGAAAATTTCCATAAAATTAAGAGCCTAGACAGGAAGCGTTTAACGGATATCCCACACGACACTATTCGCCCAACCTAGTCACCCTATATCTCCCCCAACATGCCCTCTGGTGACAGCGCTTGCGCGTCGTTGACGTCTCGGGTTGAGAGAGCGACAGAGTGAAAGCTTACCCCACTCAGCACTATCGGCTCACTCCCACAACTCTCAAACATACCTGCTCGCAAGCGTGCTGATGATGTCACCGATCAAAGGTCAGATGTAGTCCAGGTGTGATCTCGCTCCCTACCGCACGCCAGATCTCACACAGCTCACACAATTCACTGCGAAACTAGATTTGTATAGGCGCTTATAGTTGGAATCTGTCGACCCCAATGCGCATGTGCGCGATGACGGCACGTCAATGACGATCCATATTAGAGTGGCACAAAGGCGTGCTACTAAGCCGATGTCCGCACTCTTGAGCATGTATATCGAGGTGAGACGGTGACGTCATTCGCCCCAACTCACGGCCACAAACCACTACTCATCGAAAAATACCGGTTTTAGCATTCCTCTTCTACTAGTATTACATATCTCGACTTTCATCAAGTCGACTTGAAGCGAAAAAAATTATTTGTCGAGTTCTTTGAAGTAAGATAGGACCAAAGTTCACGGCGACTTTTGAAACACGACGACGACTTTTGCCCTATCCTACGGAACCGTATTCGGGTCACCAGTTGGTGAGAGACTTCTCCACTTGTCGACTTTACAACATGACGACGTGCCTCGTTCTTAACAATGTAAAAGTCGACGCGCGACGCGAGACGGAGAGGCCGACGTCTCCTTTCAAAACGCGACGCCGACTTTTTCCGTCGCGCGTCGACTTTCAAAAAGTTGACGCGCGACGGACATTCGCGTCGCGTGTCGACTTTTGGTTTACAAAAGTGCGCATGTCTGAGGAACATTTATTCCATATTGTTTATGACACACTATTAAACAGGGTTGTATGATTCGAGATAAAATGCAACGTGGTGCGTTTTATCAAGAGACAGTCACCAGGATGTCTCCAGAATGTAAGATCCCACAGTTCCATTCAGCTACACAAGCTATTAATTATTCCCTCTGTTTTCCAGTCGTTACTCCTGCAAAACTGTTACTTACATACGCTTTTGGTTCATTATTGGAAACTTGAATTTAATTTACGTATTAGTCCGGAGAAATATTAACACATTGACAAGCTAATAGATGCGTATTGTCCTCTCGATGGAGGGGTGTGCATTTTGTGGAATACAGGTACCAACCAGTGTTCGAAAATTAATCAATAATATAACATATCTGACCGCGAAATTATGTGGTACATAGTCTCCATGTTAAATATCTTGTCATTCTTGCTCCAATTCTCACCAAATTACCAACATCCGTCAGGAGCTACAAGAATCGGAAATCGCACCTGTGAACATTTTTTAAAATTATTATTCGCTCAAATATAACACCCCACTTACAATACGAGACAGAACAGGACTATATGGTACAATACAATACAATAAAATGCTAAATAATACAATCACAATACAATATATTACTATTCAATATATTACAATTCAATACATTACAATACAATACAGTTCTATACAATACCATACCATACAATACAGCAAAATAAACCATAATACAATACATCACATACACCTTTACATGAAAGAAGAAAGTTAAGAAAGATTGTGAATTTATATAATACATTTGTACAACGTATAGTGGCAAACCTCAATTGATAATTTGATTGCTAATTTATTTTATCAATCAAGAAATTTTGTATAATAATGTACTTTGATTTTTCATCAGCACAACATTGATATATCAATTTGAAAAAGTGGAAGCAAAATTATTAACAATTCATGTATTCATTCCTGTCAAACTGAGGTACCCCGATGTTGACAATCAGATTATTCTTCAAAGTAATCTTCTATTAAAGTCCATTTTTGCTGGAATTCTCATTGGAATCATTGATTGAAGATACTGTTTTTTTAGTGTTGTACTGTTGACGAAACTTTTTGGATAGAATATTAAAGTTCAGAGTCGTGCTAGGATTTATATATATATCGTTTTTCAGTCAGATGCTGATATCTACCCCATCCCATTAATATTTGAGTGTTTGTGATATTGCAGCGTATCGTCATAGTATTAATCAGCCATCCTCGAATATCAGCCTATAGGCTACTGACAACTGGACAAATGTTCGAGTCACTCTTTCCGATTTACAGTATGTACAAAGATTATCAACTCGTTTTCCAATGATATACAGGAAGGAATTTGTACACAGGGTCCTCTGAAGTATTCTGTATTGGAAGTCTCCAATATGCGTCATAAATGCGTCTTCCCAATCTATGTCATTCTGGGAACTTGAGGATCATGTTCCATTTTTCAATAGATTTCGATATAAATGGTTCTTCAATAGTGTTGATCAGTTCATAGAAAATTTCACATTCTTTTTTTGCCGAGTGGTGAGAAACTTTACATCAGTATAACAGCCTTTTCCAGGGCCGAGTTGGGACGTTATGGAACGTTCAGAACCAAAGCGTAGACATACATCTGACAAGTTGTAAGGTTGGGCACCAGTGTAGAAGCAAAATCTCATTACATCTCTCACAAGTTTGTAAATAAGGATAATCGTTTCGCCTGCATATTCGAGAGCTGTTGATCACTTCGGACCAGCAGGTATCAGTTACAATATGTGTCGTAAGGAAGATAAGATAATCTTTATTTAACGTCGGTACATATGGGTGCAATAGGTGTCATAAAGCGTCCTTGTAGGGGTAGACGACATGAGTTTCTTTTCTTTGACGCTTATTTATCAAGACTTGCAATATGTGTCATAGTTCGGCCATGTTGGGGGTATTTAAAGGGTTGTCTTTGTTTGACATTCTTTTATCCACATTAGCAAGGGCCAAACAAAAAATACCCCATGTGGATAACCCCACCATGGCCGCCTTCAGCCGGATATTGCAACCTTTCAATATGATTGTATGTAAGCGAAAGTGCGATGATTGTGGCGTTGCCTGATAGAAATATCATGACTCCTATTCTGACAGCAATATATTCAAAGTTATCCCATTGACCACGGAAGTTTCTCCAGTGTAATGGTGTATTTATATATTGTCATATTGCTACATTGAATGACGCGACTACATAGCCCTTAGCGAAGTAGCTTTAACGAAGTAGTCCAGGAGATATGTTTCGTTCCTGTTGCTGGATATCACTCATGGGATGTTTCTCTGTTCATAGATTGGCTTGAATTTCTATTTAATAATATCTGTGTGATATTTGACAAAACAATATATCAATATATATTCTCTTAAGAATACGACTATAGTTAAACGATTTCAAAGACCGTTTCTGTCCACCCGCCAAACGCTATCTAGACGATCTCCTCGTTGTGGATTTATCTATATATGAATGACGCTGTGAAGGATATATATCCACCTTTTTTGGATTTGAAGGAAACTACGTCTCGTCGAATTGACAAGAGAGATAATTATCGGCGAGCGGAAGATCTTCCATAAAAGACTTAGTTTTCGAGTTTAATCACCCCCGTCGTACAAAAAGGTGCAACATATCGTTAAATTAAGATGAACATCAGGATATCATGATTTGATTGTTCTCCTCACTTTGGGATGCGCTAACATAATGAAACAGCCAGCATCTGCAGACGCCCATATATTCTATGAGTTCACATTTATGAGCTTCGTTTTGCAGGGAAGTGATACATATTAGAATTTTGAAGTAACTTTTGAAGTTGTTGATAAAATGTATACGATGTGTTATCTTCACATGTATTCGAGCACAACTGATGCATTTAATACACCATTTCTTTCAATATATGTAAACTACAACCTACGTGACGCGACAAGATATTCCAAATATGACCAATTGTTTTCATCGAATTCTCAGCTACAAGTTTATAACAAGTTATCTTACAATAATTAGGGTGTGGTGAGTCCGAATTTGATCATTGTGAAGAATTCATTTGAAATTAGAGTGCCAATTTCTTCCATACAAACATACGTGTATCGCACCTGGGTGACCTTGACTGAATCGCAGCCTGATTGGAGGTGGTGACAGATGTCCTGCAAATCTTTGATACCTTTGAGAATACAGACATTAAACCTTCCAAAATTTATATATGACACCTATTCTATTGCATCTTCATTTGCGAAATGCTATTTTTACAGGTTATTCATAAGTTAGTGCGCTTTGGTGTAAAAGAAAAGGCCAAAACGCAAGTATCCACGAGGACTCCATCTACTCTTCTTTTCCATCTGCACACGAAATGGATCGGGAATATTACGTTGTAAACATGTTGTAATTATTCACAGTATTTAAAAATACATGCCATTGCTCGTTATCTGTCAACAATATGTCCCTTCCATAATCTCATCTTGAAGGATTCTGTCATTGTCCGGCATGTTTCATGAGTAAATTTGTAAGCAAATATATTTCTGAAATGGAGTGAGACAGTTGGAGCGATATGCAAGAGGTGGGGGAAATTGATGACGTCCGGCGAGTAGAAAGTAACCATATGACTCTACAGGAAAGTATCCCTCGACACATACATTCAGACCCGAGAATCCTATTCTCGGGTCTGAATGTAGGTGTCGAGGGATACTTTCCTGTAGAGTCATATGGTTACTTTCTACTCGCCGGACGTCATCAACGTAGCCTTAGTATCTCAGCTGCGCTTTTATTGCAGCTGTTCAAGTGGAGATTATGACGTATCCACACGACCCCTAGCACCGGCTTAAGCGGAATTAGATACGCTAGCCCAAATTCGTATGGCTTAAACTCCCCAACAAATCATATTATATGTGTACTATGATTGTCTTATTGAATTTGGTGCAAATCCTGTTATATGGAATAGGTCTTTGGATTGTCGACGCGGATTTCTTAAATGGTCGACGGATGAATTATGAGTGACGCACCAGACGCTTGTAAAGTGGCCCCAACTTGGCATGAAGCTGTCTAAACTGACGAGAAGAGTGGTTTCAACAAATGTGTAGAGAAAACAACTTGCTTGCGAAGTTAAATCCCATTCTCTCTTGCGCGCGCGCGCAACCTATGAGCTCAACTGATCAACTGTGATGTTGAAAAGTTTGACATTAACAAATGTATGTAATTGAGGTAAAAATAATCCCCACAATTGACGAGAGAGATTGATGACAATAGAGCGTGGTATGCCATGTGCGGGATTTTTATACAAATTGGCCCAAGAAATTCAACGGCTTCAAATTCCCGTTCATGAGAAACAGGGAAACTTCCACTGATTAGAACAGAAATATAATCATCCTTTTCTACGGAATGATCAACTACTATCTTGCCCACGTCACAATGACATTTTTCGTCTGACGGGTTGTTTGCAATAGATGTGCACATTTTCTAGGATCGCACAATATGTAATTCATTGGTCAGATGTGTCACGCAGTGTGTCATTTGAACAATATGTATTAATTTAATAAGCACTGAGACGAGATAAATGCCAGGAACCGAACAAGGCGATCATTGTTTTACAAACCCAGTCAGAACCGGCTAAAGCGGAATTAGATACGCTAGCTCGGGAGCTGTGATGACAGGTATGTTCAACAACTCATTTGATGTTAATGTATGAGCATCGTGGACGTCTGATGGAGTAAACGGCCCAACATCGGGTAAACCTGGTAAATGCGAGAAACTAACCTGTAATGCCCGACGTCGTACGGCTTAAATTTCTCACCAAAACAATAGACCTACACATAAATGTCAGGCGACATGTACAGAAGGCGGACCTCGGGGACTAACAGTGCAGCAGCAGAATCCTACCATGCACAGGTATTAAATTGGAGCGATATGCAAGAGGTGGGGAACAATTGACGACGTCTGGTGACTATAAAGCAACCGCATGACTCTACAGGAAAGCATCCCTCGGCACCTAACATTCAGACACGAGAATATGGTGAATTCTTGGACGTATCCTTAGTATCTCAGCCGCAGATGTTCATTTGGAGATTATTAAGTATCCACACGGCACCTGGCATCGGCTTAAGCGGAATTAGATACGCTAGCTTGGGAGTTCTGATGACAGATCAGCTCAAACAACTCATCTGATGTTAATGGATGAGCATCGTGGACGTCTGATGGAGTAAACGCCTCAACATGGGGTAAACCTGGTAAATACAAGAATACCCAGAGAAACTATATCCAGTAATTACAAACGTCTGGTCCGTCATTCATAATTCAGTCGTTGTCCATTAAAGAATATTCGCGTCTATAATCCAAAGACCTATTCCATATTCCATATAACAGTATTAGCACCAAATTCAAAAAGACAATCATAGTATACATAAACATAGGTTAGTTTCTTGCAAGAGAGAAGCGGTCAACAGTTTTTAGTTATGCCGGCAAGACACCGTGATGTTCCAAAAATATCAAATCCGTATCGCTGATCAGTATTCTTAATCCATAATAATTGTTGTAAAATCGTCATCTAGAGAATAATGTATCTCAGCCACGCTTTGATTGTGGCTGTTCATATAAGCACCATGTGGATCTTGAAGTACATGTGTTCATACGGCTCCCAGCCCCAGGTTAAGCGGAATTAGACACAAGTTACGAAACGTAACGCCATATATCATGTACGCTACGTTCGTAGTTTAAGCCGACGTCGTACGGCTTAAATTTTCTACCATACCATAGTTTATGTATACTATGATTGTCTTTTCAAATTTTATGCAAATGCTATTATATGGAATAGGTCTTTGGATTGCGGACGCGGATATTCTTTAATGGACGACGGTTGAACTATGGGTGACGGGCAAGACGCTTGTAAAGTGGTCCTAACTTGGCATGAACCTGTCTAAACTGTCGAGAAAAGTGGTTTCAACAAATGTGCACAGAAACAACTTGCTAAGAGTGCATAGGTTTCAATTCACACTTCATACCACTATTTCGAATTTACCCAACAAGCAAATTTTTGCATGTGGGCAGACAATGTAACCAACCCGGGGAAAACCTTGAGCAAATAGGTTGTCTCAGGAAACACAACGCCCAAAAATTAAGCAAATGAACTAGCTTCAGATGACTTTTCCTGGCCGTTATTGTAACGGGCTACACCCGTATTTTTTTGACATTCATTAAACAATAAGCAGATTATTATAATTGGATTGGAGACTGCCATTGTACATCGATTTGTTTGATTGAAGGTTTTCGTCGTTGAGTTGACACTTGTTGTTGTTGCAAATTGGTTTGTTACGTAGTGGTGAATATTTACCTCCCGAGCCCGCAATTTTGTATAAATCTTACGCAGTAAACCTCTCTGGATATTGAAGGGAATGCCTTGATGACGGATCGTTCATACCTCCATGGAAATTATCTATTTTATTGCTCGAAAGTTGCACAACTTTCCATCGAAGATTTCGCTATCTCGCTCAGCTGAAAGCGAGTTGTCAAGCTAGCACGTGCGCTTTTTGGAGGCGCGACGACGAATATGCATTTGATTGGCTGATGCTCGGCGGTCGAAGGTCACGCCAGCAAGCTATAAATAGCGAGTCAAACCAAGGCTCGCTGGCTCATTTCCTAAAATGATGCCCATGGACGAAGTTGTTCCCGATATTTTCCTCTTCGATGAGAGATGGGGGAGATGACCGATCTTATTGAATAATAAATGCCACCGGCGATGATTGATGTAACTGAACAGTAGTTGTACTATCCGCCACCGAGCCGATACCAACACATGTTCATTGTTTACACAACATCGTCCGTTCAAAGGTTCAAAGTTGCCACATGAACAGGTACAATAAAAGCGTGCCTGAGATACAACACATATCACGAATCGTTAGATTTTTGGTATGTGCTTTAGAATAGGTTAACCAGAAGACTATTCTGTGAAGTCATGTGACGCAGTCAGTATGTCGGCACCTCTTCCCACTTCCCTTATATGTGTTGTAATTTTTCCTGTATATGGCGAGATTCTGCTGGTGGACGTTTCGTCCCCGAGGCCCGCCCCCTGTACAGACCTTTTGGTCTTTGATATATGTTGGCATTTTGTGGGAAGTTGATGCTGGGTCGACATCGGGCCTTACAGGCTAGTCTTTTGTGTTAAATGCCGTCATTTACATCTGACGACGATACAGCTCACCAATCTCCAATGTACGAGTTGTCACAGCGAAACAGCTCACCAATTACCAGTATACGAGTTGTCAGAGCATTTCCATCATAGCTCTCTAGATTTGTATCTAATACCGCTTATGCCGGTGCTAGGGGCCGTGTGGTCATATCATCGAAGTTGCCACATGAACAGGTACAATAAAAGCGTGCCTGAGATACAACACATATCACGAATCGCTAGATTTTTGGTATGTGCTTTAGAATAGGTTAACCAGAAGACTATTCTGTGAAGTCATGTGACGCAGTCAGTATGTCGGCACCTCTTCCCACTTCCCTTATATGTGTTGTAATTACGTCATTCCACCGTATACGGTGGAGCACATGTCGATTTCTGATGACGAGACGACCTCAGATGAAGACGAATATATAATTGAATTACTTTTATTCTTGGACCTGGAAATTATAGGACTCTAAGAGGGATTTCACCACACAAGGCTTGGACTACGCCAGATCGGGTGGTAGGTTACATCTGGCTAGTATTTTCCCCACCGAGTACGGTGGTTGAGAACTTTACTTCGACCAGTTGACCTATCACCACCAGATTCGGTGGTAATTCACACACATACAAGGAAAACTAACCTTTACACCAGATCCGGTGGTAGGACACATCTGGCTAGTATTTTCCCCATCGAGTACGGTGGTTGAGAACTTTACTTCGACCAGTTGACCTATCACCACCAGATTCGGTGGTAATTCACACACATACAAGGAAAACTCACCTTTACACCAGATCCGGTGGTAGAACACATCTGGCTAGTATTTTCCCCACCGAGTACGGTGGTTGAGAACTTTACTTCGACCAGTTGACCTATCACCACCAGATTCGGTGGTAAATCATATACTCACAGTTATAACTCACCATTACACCAGATCCGGTGGTAGGTTACATCTGGCTAGTATTTTCCCCACCGAGTACGGTGGTTGAGAACTTTACTTCGACCAGTTGACCTATCACCACCAGATTCGGTGGTAATTCCCACACTCTCAGGCATAACTCATCATTACACCAGATCCGGTGGTGCCATAACTGACAATTCTGGGATGAGATGAAGGGACTACCCTGGACCATTGATGCAGTGAGAAGACGCAAAGTGACAATATTAACAAAGTCATACATCCGTTTTACTGTGTATTTATTTATCGGTATGGAGAATAAAATCGTTCCCGTTATATTTTAACCTGAATACAATCTCTGTTTTCTATGAGTCTGTGTTTTGCATGCTTATCACTGTCTGGTACGAACCCGGTTGATGGTTTACAGAGTACCTAACTCTGATGTGATATTCTACCTCACCCGAATTATACCGCCTCCGAAGAGTATAATTGCAGCACTAGTGAGATACACTGGGTGCATGGGGTAGACTGTTACATTTGGTGGCAGCGGTAAAGGATACTGGTACTAGAGACAGCAGTACTGTTACATTTTGGCGGTAACGGATATTTGAGACAGTACCAGTGTTACATTTGGTGCAACAATACCGGATATAAAATTATTACCAAGACAGTGATATCAGGTTGAACACACGAGACTCTAACAGAGATTTATTCTCCATACTTGAAAATGGATGATTCAAATACTGTGACATTCAAGTCAGGAGACTTGGGTGGTGAAATACCTGAAGATAGTGGTGATACAGCCTTTGGCCCTCAACTGGAAAATATTGTCATGATCAATGATCATGATAGTGAAATTAGAATAAAAGAAGCTGTTTTGAATGAAATTGTGGATTTGATTGGACAATGGATGAATCAGATGACTGATTATCAGATCTCTATCCGGGATGAAATAAATCAGCTTAAACTTTCTTTTGAGAAAATGCTGGGAAACATATTGAGTGAAACAATACGACAGATGTCTAAACTTCAGAAGCAAGTTACAGAACTACAGATACAAATACAGAAGCAGATCTGTCTTATTTCATAGAAAATAAGCTGTGTTGAAAATAAAAGATTGAGCTTGACTGATGAGGCTGAATGCTTGGCGAAGGTGAGTGATGTGCTTTTGGTGTTGTCAAATAAAAACACAAATGACCCGAGACAGCACTCTGATGCCATACACTTAACACCACAGATCAGGAAACAACCTATACAGGAGGTTGCAAAATCAAAATCATATCTGGGGTGGGGGCACCTTAAAGACAACGCTATTATGGTTGCTGATGCAAAATCTGAAAATACACAAGTTTATGATGGTCATATTGAATCGAAACATGAAGCTGGCCAGAATTCACCCTGGCTGGAACTTGAAGATAAAAATAAACGAGAACAACAGTTGGGAAATGACTT